>CYKH01000935.1:9160-32874 GCA_001460835.1 Bodo saltans | reverse complement strand
GCAACCTCGTGTCCCTTACTCGACAACAAGAAAATTGCGACAGGCCTTTTTTTCCTCGCGACTACCAAGATTCCACCACTCGTGTTTTTCAAAGGCAGCGACAACTTCGACGACGCAAGAGTAACGAGCACTTCCGTACGTTTTGCGCCAAAGGGTAACATGACGGAGAAGGTGTTTGTGAGAGACGTTATCCCACACATCGAACGACACCACGAAAGGAAGCGCAAGCTTCTGGTCTTCGACTCAGCCACGTGCCACATCACGCAAACAGTCATCACGGCCGTCTTGGACAAAGGATGGTGGATACAGGTGATCCCGGCGAACTGCACCGCCTTGGTGCAAGCCCTCGACGTTTACTACTTCGGCCTTTACCGTCGAGTGCACCACGGCTTGATTATGCGCATGATCGAAGTGAACACTGCGGCTCATTACCGGAAACTTTCTGCTACAGACAAGCGCCAAATCCTCGGTGAAGTCGCGATCAAAGCGTGGGAACTCATCGACGTGGAGTTCAAGCGCGATCTTTGACTCACTCGGATACCTCAATCCCTCGGCTGAAACGATAAAACTGCCTCATATGCCATCGTACGTTTTTCAGCCGGGAGACGCGAACCAAGAATGGGTACTTCGTCAGAAGCAAAGTGCGACACCAAGCAAAGTGATCTATGCACCTTCGGAAGAACAACTGATCACCGCTGCGTCTGCTGTTGCGGATACCGAAGTCATTGGAACACGCCCATCCGTTAAGCGCCCGAGACCAGAAGAGACAGCCGCTCCTCGCCGAACGCTCGGAACACGATTAGCGAAAGCCGCACCTGCCGTACCTCAACGACCGGCGAGCAAACTCGATCAGCTCCTGGCAATGCGTCGCACCGAGCGAGTAGCAAACGATGTTGTGCTTCTGTCCAACGAGCAGATTCGAACCGCGCTTAAAGAATTCAACGTCGACGAAACCACGCCGCAGCAGCAGCGATCGCTCCCACCAGAAGTCAAAAGTAAACGCAAGAGCCCTGAACGCAAAGCTGAACGGAATTACATCGACGTGGAGACCGAGCGGATCCTGTTCCCAGACGGCGATTTGGTAGCGTTTGTCCCCAAGAACGAGCCTCTGTGGGATTATCCTGCGAACGCCATGATCACCACCCGCACCATCACGGCACTGCTAGATGTGATACGCCACTGTTTTCCTGACCACCTGATCATTGATTCTTTCGGGTTCGAAGTTCTGCGCAAACATTCCCGTCCCTATCCGCCTCAGCTTATAAAAATGCGTATGGCATGCGTCGTCTTTCATCATTCCCATTTCGTTGCATTTGGCTACGATCCGTTTGTCAAGAAAGCGTATACTTGGGATAGCTGCAAAGATCACTACGAGTCATACCGCCGTGAGGTTTTCTATGAATTTGTTGCGTGGCTCTCCGCAGGTTCCAACAGGGTAGTTGGCACTGAAACATGCTTCAAACTGCAAGCGCCAGGTTCAAACGACTGCGGACTGTTTGCGTTGAATGCGGTGATCCGTATCATCTCCAACCAGCACGGCATCTTGTCGCGTAAACAACTCGCACAAAAGCATGAGGATCCCACGTTTCAATTTGCGTTGCTGCGCGAAGACCCACTGCGACCACTGCCAAAGGTATCGCTTCGGCAATGCCCTGACTGCGGTAAGTACCTACGTCAAATGACATCCAAAGAGAGGGGTCACGACTTCTGGCGCTGTCCGGACATGTACTGCCGCGAGGGACGTGGTCCCTGGCGTGCTGCATGGGACGCTGAGTGACGGTTTTCCCTCTCTTCCTTCCCTCTCTTTATTCCCTCTCTTCTTTCATCTACTGCAATCATAGGTTAAGAGATGACATAACTCCATAAGAACGCTAATGAACCAACCTGCGTTACTTTGATTGAATTGACAACTTTGAATCCTAAAAATTATATTCCGCTTTCCTTTTCTCGCCAACCGTTTTTCAAAAAAAAGGAAATCACAAAACAAAAAGGAACAATCTTCCATCAGCTGACCGGGTATCTTATAATTGCGTACCCCCATAATAGCGTACCCCCGTAATAGCGTACCCCCGTAATACCGTACCCCCGCAATTGTGTACCCCCGCAATTGTGTACCCCCTCCACCAAAATTTTTGGGGGGTACGCTATTGAGGGGGTATATCATTATGACCCCGCCTTTACACATTATTTGCGCCTGGTATGGCGGTGAATAGCACCAACTTCAGTTTTCCAGCGTCAGATAGTGTCTCCGTGTTGTCCATTCGCAACATTGCACGCGTTGAGAATGTTTTCCTTGACCTATCAGGTGGATATTATGCTGTGGGATGTGAATGTGGCAACCAATGTGGTTACGAGCCTGGTAACTTTCCCCGAGGACTTACAGCACTGGTGCTGCACTTCGAAGCATTTGGGCATCGCGAATACGGTGAATCAACACATTGTTCTTTGTATTTCAGACGCACAAATCATTTCACGAGCCCCGTCCGCTGCGACGATATTATCGGTCTCATATCTGTCGATACTTCGTGACATTAATGTCACCGTGACCAACTGCGCCATCACACTTTTGCCTTGAGAGCGGGGGAAAAAAGGAAAAGGACTTCACAAAATTAGAAGCTGCGCAATAGACTAAAGCTACGTAAACAAAGAACACCTGGTTAATAGTGCAGAAGGGAACATGTGCTTAGCTTTCGACAAAAAGAGAAACAGATCAAAAGAGAGAGAAAGAAAGAAAAAAAAAACCGAGAGGAGGTAGTCAAACAGCAAAACAGCAAAAGCCACTACACGCTAGGTGTGTTGGACTCTGCTGCTTGTTGTGAGCAAATTAATTCAATCAGCGATCTTAGTTGTTCCAACGAGGTTGTCTTTGTCGTCGCGGTGGATGGTGGTGTGACTTCAGCGGCAACAGTAGTGACCTGCGTCGCACGAGCTCGGAGCCTCTCGATTGCACCAGGGACCTTCACTTTGATGGTTACTTTAGGACCATCTGCCACCGGAGCGTTCTCCAACGAAGGAGTGTTATGATAATATGCGAGGAATAGAGTTACCACCGCAATAACGACCAGCTCGAGCGTTGCCGATGTTGTCACTACACTATCTGACGCATCAGCATCCCCAGCAGCGACAAGAACTTCTGCAAGGAGTTCGAGTGCACTAATGACGATCGTCATCCAGATCTCAAGTCGCACGCTAAATGGTCGAAGTAATAAACAGAAGACCAGGTTCAGCACCGAAAATGCTATGGCACTGTACGTCCCCCACTGTGCAGCGCTGCACGCTTCGTCACCTCCTGTGGCTGCAATCACCGAAGCGGCACCGAGAACAATACCACTTAGGATGCCCATGGTCCACTCCACCATAAAATACCATTCCCTCCTCTCCACAAACGCCTCAAAAACAGGTGAGAGGTTGCTCAGTAAATATTGCGAATAGTGTCGCTCTTTTGTGCCACGGTGGCTACACCCTGGCCTTGGCTTCCATTCTTGCGTCGGACTCGCGGTAAAGGTGACGAGTTTGGTCAGATGTTGCTTGGTGGTGACAGATCCGCTGTCATTAGTTTGCCGTAGCGATCGCACTCTTGCTCCTACCAATAGGAATTGTCGGTCACGCCGACCACGCCAAAGCACAGCGTGAGCAGATGCGACAGGGTAATATAGCCAGACACACGCTAGGACTGCGCCACACACACGATGCGAAATTGATCGGCCAAACAATAGAGCAGTGCACGCGGCCGTTGACGGCTGTAACAGCTTGCCAAAGTCATTTGCTATAGAACCTGGAAGACGTGCAGCTGGAGTCATGTCCATTATAAATGACACAATTGGGCTATTTTCCAGAGACTGGCAAACGCGTGCCTTAGCAACGAGAAGCAAATGAAACAGCGCACCGAGTGCAACGACAAAAATGGCATTGCCGAATGCAGCCCCAGCGGCAAAATCAAAGATCTCATCATCGACAAACGTGAAGGAGATTCCAAGGACATTGTCGCTCAAGTCACTGAACAGCGGAGGACTTGAGTTGGCGCCGTCCTCCGAGAAGGGGCTGTCATCATCAGCAGAACGGCGGCATCGCTGCCACAAACGAAGCACTTGCATAGACCGTTGCAGGCTTGTCGCTGCGCCACGGGTCACTGCAGATGAACCTCTAGAAAGCAGTGATACGTACACAACGGCTGCAACGGATCCTGCTGCTCCCGCACTAACAGAAAAGTCACGCAGCGGAAGTCTCGCTGGCTGACAATCAGGGAAATGTATAGAACCGATTTGAGGAAATGCAGTGTATGCCAGCAATGGGGAACGAGGCTCTGCTGCTACCGCCAAAGACATTGGCTCACGATTCCACAGGTTTGTACAGCCCAATTCAAGGAGCACCATCGCTGGTTGATGATTGTCGTTGCTGCTATTCAAATTCCCTTCGAGCACAGTATGGTTCGGTGCAAACACAAAACGATAGTTCTCAAACGTCGACTGCGTCACGGAAATAAGAGGTGCTGATAATGATGATGATAATGATGTTGCTGCGGAGGTTGAGTTGGCTACAAAGTGAATGCTCCCGCCATAAGTCACTGAGAAAAGGAGCGCCTGAGCGACGGCGGTCATTGTCGTCACTCTCGTGAAGATGAAACGCATCGCTGGAGGAGCAGCGTCGACGTAAGTACGTTTCCAGGCAATCCGCAAAGAAGAGAATTTGACAAGGAGGAGTACTGCAGAAAGAGAAACGGAGTTACTAAAGCTGATCGTTGTCGAATCAACTGTGGTATTGGAAAGAACTGCCATGAAGGCACCACTGACTAAAGGCGATACAACGACGTTTCTACTTGTCGTAGAATCTGGTTGCCGCAACAACGACGAGTTGTGAATTGTGTAGTTGGATGCAGTCAACGAACTAGGAGCGAAGAAAAATGCTGGTACGTCAGCAAGGCCAGGAGCAAGATTCGTCGCGTAGCTCACATTGCACTCACTTATTCTCACGGAGACATTCGTCTGAGTAGTGACCGTCGCTGGGCCAATCATGCTAGACACAAAAGAAGAAGACCCGGGAAGAAACACGTACATGAGACCCGAGATGTCAAGCGCAGTCACGATGGACGTTACGTTAATGGCACCTCCTGTATAGGTCCTTGGAAACCACGTTTCAGCGCCAGCAGCAAGAGGACGAGTACGTTGCACAACAACACGCTGAATGAGGATGTTGCTGCTCCGCACTGAGGTGATCAAGCTTACGGCAGAGATAGACGATATCACAACAGTAAATATGGTCAATAAAGGAACTCCGGACGTATGACCAGCCACAACTGCGGAGTTCACAATACGAATGGTGATCGCTTCCACCGTGCTCGGCAAGAGCAAGCTGGGCGGGAGGAGGCTCAGGAGGTTTGTTGACGCCGCGGACAGCGTTGCTGATACTCCGAACAATGATAGTGGAGTCACGACACCAACAGTAACAAAGGTTGAAAGGTGCGCCTCTGTGATTTCGAATGACGAATTCGAAACATTTCCTGCTGTTGACACCACCGCAGATATCGTGGAGGAACAGCCCCCGCTTTCCACAGTGCTTGCAAGCGACACATTGCTCAGTGCAATCGTTACTTCAGACATAGCCACATTTGCAAAGTAGACTACGCTTGTAGATCTTGCCTCCGTCCCAATGTAAAACCCTCTGAGACTGCTATCGAAAGTTAAGTCCGCAAGGGAAATGATACATCGATGTGTGGTTGTCAGATACACACTGATGAGATAAGCTCCTGATGGTGCTTTTGCTGTTAAAGTCACTCCCGAAAGAGCAATCGTCACATTTTCGTTCGACGATCGATCCAAAAACGATCTGAATGACACCACATAGGTTGACAGGATGCCAACAGGTGCATCGATGTTCTGATTGCCGCACAGGCGAGAGCATTCACACACAGCCACCACACGCGCTCCGGGACTAAGAGTGATATTGACGCCTGCTGCCAAAACGTTGTGGACACCAAGCACCACCACACTTGCGAGCGCATAGGCAGCAGTACCACTCATGGCACCAAGAGCGGTGCCCACGGTGTTCATTTCAATTTGTAGCAACACCTTGCCGATGGTTGCGTAGTAAACATCTGTCGCGATGGAACCAGATGGACCGCCTGTAGTTGTCTGAATGAGAACAAGAGCAGTGCTAGGAAACCAAAAATATGCCTGTGATGAGAAGTTCGCAAATACTTGAATCGCACTTGAAGCTATCGTCACATTGACGTTCCTTATCGTGCACTCTTCCCCTACTGAGATATCCATCATCCCCAAGCTCCTGTACGTAGTGCTATTAAATCGTTGCAGCACAGTAGACTCCTCGACAAGCACACGAATGCCGTCGACAATGCCGTGGTCTTCCATGTTGACCACAAGCAGCAAACATGCGCCAATCGAGCCGAAATTGGTGTAACGCGATTCTGTGTCCATCGTCACGGTCACGTTGACAACAGCCAAGGCAACGCCTCGCACACTGCTGAAAGAATGGCCATTTACAAAGACCATGGACATCGATGAAGCACTTAGCTGAACCAACGGAGGTTCAGAGACTGACGAAACGCGAGCACCAGACACGAGCACTGCTACATTTTCTACCAGTGTCATGCTATCCAGAAGCAACATTGGCAACACGGTGCCAAACGTCACAACCACCGAGACGTTCAATAAAGTGGATGAATCATTCCCTGGAACGAGAAGAAGAAACGGAGAGCCGTCGCGCCTTGCACAGTTAGTAATTGTGTAAGTGCTGTGCGAAACAAGAGTGTGGTTGTCTACGTCGCAGGCAACCTCGTCGGCGACAACTGCGGTGGGCAAAGCGAGGGTGAAGAAGAAAAGACAAAAAAGGTAGATTGCAAGTTGCATATTGGAGTGTGCAGAACAACGGCAACGTTTGGTCGCTCCTGCAGATCGACCACCCGAGCAACTAAGATGCGCAGCCGACAGAAGATGAATATTCGTCTCTTACCTAATGGTTCCTACAGTGCGTGACTTAGTTTGTTTGTTTGTTTCAACAAAGAGTGAGTTTCAAAAAAGTGAAGACGGTTGTCTGAAATCACAATGCGTCGCAGATATCTGTTGGGGTTGATCGCTGATAGCTTGCATCACAATAATGTACACAAAAGCATACGACCACTGCACAGCAGAGAGGCACGAGAGCGAGAAAGCCAACAGCCTATGGAGAGGGTCTCTCTACCAATGCATTTGAATGTTCTTCATCTTCTCGTTGTCTGCCGTGAGTGTCACAATCGTCGCCTTTGCCGCTTCAAGCTCTCCGTGTAGGTCATTGATGTCGTCCTCATGAGCAGCCATAAATGTTGCCAAGGCTTTCTCATGCTCTGCAGCATCATGCGCTCTATCGAGCTTTTCCTGCGCTAGTGCGGTTTGTGCATTACGCATTCCTTCTTGCGCAATTCTGGTTGCGTCGGCTTCCTGACGGAGCTGCTGTCCTCGTATGTCCAGAGACTTTTGCTTGTCGTCACGATCTACTTCTGTCGCCTTCATTTTTTCTTGAAGCTGCTTCTTTTCTTTTTCAAGCCGTTCAACGCGTTTGTCTGCATTTGCTGAAGCTGAGGCTGTTGCTGCATCGACCGCTCCAGCAGCAGCATTTTCTAACGCTTTGGTGTGATCATCAGAAGCCACTTGCGATGCTACGTGAAGTGCTTCTATTTCTTTTCTGGCTGCCTCCAACGCATCCACTGCGGTGTGCAAATGTGTTTCTAGTTCCGAAACTTGGCGCTCTAAAGCAACCGTGTGCGATTGAAGGGCTGCCATATTCGCTGCTTGATCCTGTTGTGCATTCACGGCATGGACCTGCGCTGTCATCGACGCTAGTTGCTCGCTAAGGATCACCTTTTCTGCTCGTTCAGCTTCCAGCGCGGTAGTCGCAGTTTCCAATGCGTGCATCAGTTGATCGACTTCGTTGGCCAGAGTTTCATGGCGTATATGATCATGTTCAGATTGAGCCTCCCGCAATGCGGCAATTTCTACGAGGAGCGCCTCGTTCTGTCGGGCCGCTTCGGAAGCAAGGGCCTCGAGTGCCGCTTGATGCGTGCTCTGAAGGGCGGTGACATCTTGGCGGTGTTGAAGATCTGTCGACTGGCGAAGGATTTCATATTGCTCTAGATGATGTGCTGCTGTTGGAGATGTTCGCACAGGCGACGACGAAGGGGCGTGTTGTTGCGATAATTGAGCACGAAGAGTTTCGATTTCGTGGAATGCCTCTTCAAGCGCTGACTGCGCCTCACGCAACGTTGCTTGAAGTTCTTGGATCTGCGACATTTGAGACTGTGCGGCGGATTTATGACCATCCCTCTCAGTCACTGTATTGCTGTGCTCCACTTCCGCGTCCCGCAGCTTCTTGAGCAGGGCTTCGTGTCTAAGAGTGAGACGTGCTGCTTCCTCTGCGTTTTGGACGTTTTCTCGCTGTGCATCCGTCAACGCTTTCGTCAATTTCTCCTCAACCTCCCGATGCGTCGCTTTGTGCCCAGCGAGTGCCTCATCCAGTCGCGCTTCAAATTCTCTCTGCACTTTGGCCACTTCTCTGTCCTTTCCGGCGATGATATCTTCCTTGGCATCCACCTCTGCCATCAGGCGTCTCGAGATTTCCTTCTCCTCGTGAATGTCTACCAGCGCAACATGAAGCTTTTCACGCAGGAGTTCCTCTGTGGTCGCCTTGTCGATACGGAATGCGTCAATTTGTGCTTTGAGTTCGTCCATTTCACCTAAAAGTGTCTGCTGGCGACGAACTTCTGCGAGAAGCTCTGATTTCTCTGAGGCAACTTCATTCGCCGCAGCTTGCTGCCGAAGAGCCAACTCTTTTTGGCGCTGTTCTTCGTCCTGAGCCCGTTTTAGTTGCGTTTGAAGGTCGTCGTATTTCTGTTTCCATGTTTCTAACTGTTCTTCTAGCAGATGATGGTCCGTCGATGCGTCACGTTTTCCCACCTCCGCCGCAACATTCACCACGTGGTTGATGTTGTTGACGCGTGCCGTCATTTCCTCGTTCAACAGTTCTATGTCGCGTTTCAATCGTTCTGCATCTGCTGCTCGATGTGCCGCCTCTTGCTGCGCATTGTACACTTGCTGTTCCATTTGCTTCACTTGAGTAAGAACATCATCATAGTCTTCCAATGCTCGTTGATGAACATTGTTAAGCCTTACGACTTCACTTTTCAACTCATCCACAGAGCATTCTCGGTCTGCTAGTGTACGCTTCAGTTCTTCCAACACATTGCGCTCCTCCGCGGAGTGGGTGGGCCGCTTCATGACATCCTTCAAGTGCTGAAGGTCTTTTCCTTTTTGAAGAAGCTCGGCGAGAAGACGACTCTTTTCTTCCTTAAGAATCGCAATAATACGCTCCTGATCCCGGGTGCTTTGACGCAGGTGGGAGACTTCCTCGTGGATGGATTGAAAGTCGCGGTCTTTCATGTTGCGGTAATCTTCGTACTGATTCCGACGAGCTTGTAAGATCGGCTTGTGACGAACGCCCTCATCGCTGCCTCCACTGCCAGCCTCTGCAGATGGTGCTCGTCGATGATGGTGTGCGGCGGCAGCTAAATTAGCGTGGGGCTCCAGCGGAACGCGCATGAGAAAATGGGTTTCTTGTTCACAGGGAAAAAACGCCACAACGATCCCTTCGAGGCAAATATTTTGCTATTTTGTTGAAAAACCTAAAAAAAAAAATCGCGCTTCAAACGGAATGTCTTTCAAAGCCTTTGTGGAGTAAACGCAAGTGCAACCGAGGGGAAAAAAATCGGAGATGAAGTCGATACACAAGATCAAAAGGGGAACAAGTACGAGCCTATTTTGACCTAAACGTTCACACAAAAAATAAGAGAGCTTTGGATCTCTCGCAGAATCTCAAACGCGGAGGGATTCAAACCAAAACATGATGCCTTTTTGAAAGCTACGATCATGACTTAGCAACAATCGGCATATCAACGGGGGAAAAAAAAAGAAAAAAAAGTTCTTCTTCAGGGCGGTGGTGGGGCAATTGTGTGGGACTGAGAGAAGGGGGATGGAAACAAAAGCAACTCCACACGCTCTGTGACAAGATGCCAGAAGCTAGGTATTTTCTGGTCCGAAGAACAAAAAAACCCACTTACTCTAAAAACGCACGAGCAAAAAGCAGGAAGAAGCCCAAAACGTAATATCTGTATCCACACACACACACAAAAAAGCAAGCGTCAAGAACAAACTTGACAATCTGTTCTTCATTTCTTTCTCAGCCGTCGATGTATTTCCTAGAGTGTAAAAAAAATAGCGCATCCGATCAATTCATTTACAATGAATCGCTGCGCGACAGTTTGTGCGGTTGGGCGGGTACAGCATATTGAACCTGCTGCTGCTGCTGGGCATACTGCTGAGGTTGCTGCTGGGTTGGTGGCGGTGCGGCGTAGTAGGCTTGTGGTGCCCCATGGTGCGGAGCCACATACCCTTCCACATTCATTGCTTGAGGGGAAAACGTAATGTGCTGGCCGCTTGACGTCGGGCGAGGAGCGCCGTCAAACACAGATGCATTAAATGTGCTTTCCAGCCTCTCTCGAACCTTTTGCTGACGTTCCAGCGTTGACCCAGCGACAAGTGGCATCTCTCCAGCAGGATACTGCAGCACAGCACCGTTGGCCCCACGAGCGCCACTCAAGTCTTCCGACCGGAACACCGCCAAGAACTCATCCACAGAAATGGTGCCGTCCCCATCAATGTCCATTGCTTCAAAGATCTGTTTCAACTCGACCATGGTGATTTTGTAGCACAACGCTTTGCGGAAGAAGATGCCGAGCTCTTTCATATCTAGTGAGCCATTTCCATCTTCATCAATACGCCGGAATTCTTTGACGAGATGCTGCAAATCGCCAACGTCCAATGTGCGTAACACGTGTAGTGCCTTGGCTTTGTCGACATCTGCCCGTGCAATACCTTTTCTCGCCGTTGCTTTGTACACACGCTCGTTGTTTCGTGCTCGGAATTGTTGCTTCATGCTCCACAACGAAAAGTAGTAGACGTAGTTGAAGACGACAGCAAAGGCCATAAGGACGACGCAGACGATCAGAATCGCAAACACAATTGGGTACCATTGGTCCACGATTTCATTGATCTTGACTTGACAAGAAGTGCCGTACTGGTTGGACGAACAGCTGGCAGCGGGAGGGCAGTTGGTGGGGTCCACGAACGAACCACTGCAAGAGTAGTTGCCCCACCCACTGCAGTAAAGTTCGTTCTGCCATCCGCAAATGTATGTTGGATCATCTGCGGTGTTGCGGCGCCACCAGTTGGTCATTTGGCTGTCAAAGTCACCAAGGGGGTAGTCATCGATGATTTGTTCACACACGATGTTGCACAATGCCAACGCTGCGATAAGAAGCACCTCGGCGACGATCATCACCACGCCGTTAGCCATGACAAGGCGTTTCGCTCTGTTGGTGATCGCCCAGAATCCGATAAATGCCATGGCGTAGAGGATCAACGAAATAATCACACCACCAATAATGATAACCTTGCCCACAAACGACGTTTTGGTGTAAAAGTATCCACTGGTCACCAATGCGCCAACTGCCGCCACCATGAACAGAACGGAGCTGACCATCATCACGCGACGAATCAACGTCACGATAGCAGAGAACTCCGTCTTGAAAATAGGACGCACGACTCTGCCCGCAACTTTCTTGTACCGCATGGACGCGTACAGCCACAAGAACACGAGTACCACTGCCACTCCGGCAAGAATGTAGAGAACGTAGGCATCGTACTCAGCGAGGGCATCGATATCGCTGACATACACGTACTGGGATGCTGTACCATTGCCTAGTTCACACGTCGCGTTGATGCCACTGGTGTACGCAACGCATTGGTAATAGAATCCTAGGCGATCAACGGTGCCGGCCACCGTGTTCACGGTGAACGTCCCGACTGTTGTTGTAGGAAGCGAGGTGGTTAGTGACACCGTCACGTTGCCATCAAAGCTGGCAGCGCCAAGCAGCACAATGGGAGTTGACGGCGCAGGGGTTGACGCATTGGCAGAAGTTGGTGCCGGTGTTGTTGCCGGGGAACCTGGAGCGGGAGTGCTGCCTGACGCTGGATCATTCGTGGGGATCACCATGCGGAACACCGCAGTTTGGGTCATCATGGGAATGTTAGCGCGCGCAGCTGGTTGGATGAATACACTCTGATCACGAATGATGGCGGAATACGTAACAATCGTGTCTAGGGGCCATGTCGATAACGTAGACGCGGGGATAAAAAGGCAGGTGGGGCAATTCGCATCGGTTGCACGCACAATGGTGACGTTATTCTCGTCGCGCCACTCGATGGTGAAGCTACCGGCGGAATCTAGCGACGCTGGTAAATGAAGTGTGGCACCCCCTGCTGCGATGCCCTGAGCTGCAGTGCCAAAACGGCTCAGCACAAGAATTTGGTCAAGAAGAGGACGACGGGGCCACTGGTATTCAAAGTTAGTGTTAAAGATCGCCTTGCTGTACCCCTCACGACACTGGGGGCACATAAAGAAGTCATTGAGGCGGTTCATCATGCAATTGTTGCTTCCTTTGTAGTAGTTATTGTAACCACACACTGCCTGTGGTGTTTGCAGTGTCCCGTAACCGAACTGAGGGAGCAGATCGCGCGCAGAGTCGTAATTCGCTGTGAATTGTCTGATGAGAGTGGCATTGGTGCCAGTGTAAATATCAATCCACAATTGCCACGGGAGGGGCGTCGCCCACGTGTTCCCGTTGCTCGTAGAAGGCTGCACACAATTCGACCACTGCACGTACGGTGCATTCGCCGTCAAACCAATCGCATATTCATCTAACAGTTGACCAAATGCGTGCCCGCACTCATGGTTGACCAGAGACGCGTATTGGTTGTCCGCCATGGGTGTCGTGCCAACGATACCGCCAAAGAATTGTCCAATATGAATCGTTCCAGCTTGAAACAAACCAGTACCACCATAGATCACCGTGTTGACAAGAACAACAATCAGAAAATTGTCTGGGTCTTCAGGAATGGGTGCAACACGAGCAAGAGACATGGATTTGGAGCGGTCGCACGCAATGGCACGTTCAAGCTGCGGTGTGTGGTAGCAACCGAGATTGTCATTGACGACAAGGTTGTAGAGCGGACGACTCGCACCGGCTTGGGGTGACGGTTGAAAAATCGCGTACACGTTCCAGAACGCGACATATCGCCCGAACGGAACTGTTGCCTTCATTGTTTGAATCGTAGGCTCATCGTTGTAACTTGCGTCGATGGTGCTGAGAGCAGAGTTCACTTTGTCAAAGAACGTCTGGTTGTCCGACGCAAGGTAGCCGTCGGATAAAAAGACAATACTGTTCACTCGCTCCGCGGGTCCTGCCACGCGCAGGGTCATCAGCTGAATGCCGTCGCCGGCATCTAAAGAGTTGAAGTGCTTTCGCAAAGGAGCATGCGTCTCACTCCCGTCACGCGTCATGGGCAGATGAATATCAAGCGACACAGACATGTTGTGGCAATGGATCGACAACTTAGGCACGTTGGAGGGAATGTACATCATCAGGTAGCCCTCGTCCCCTAGATGGCCTAACTCCTTCCCAATCTGATCTTTACCATGGTGATGATCGTGGTGATTGTGGACTGATTCATCGTGATGATGGTTGTGATTGTTGTGTGTGGCGCTGCCGCCGCCAGCTGTGTGAGTGGGATCATCGTCTCCGTGGGTATCGAGGTAAATAATGCGAGGGTCCGGCTGCACGTGGAACATCTCGACACCTGTTGTAACGTCAATGTACGACACACGCAGACGGTGGCTAAAGTATTCTTGAGTGTACGCTGTCGTGCCGAAATGCGAAGGGTTAATGTTGTGATCGTGCAAACCGTGGGGCTGAGGATGGTGTGAACTTGGCTCAAAATCGGAGAAATGATGAGACGTTGTGGGTCGCACTTCATGCAACGCAAAACGGCACACATCAGTCACTTTGATGCTTACATAAGTAGACGTCTCTGTGGTAAGGTGCTGCGATCGAGCTTTGCGTATGGTGGTAGCGTGGCTAACAGCCACAAGGCAGGTCGCGACGGCTGCAATGTAAATGAGAACCAAAGAGAGTGTTGATGTGCTAGGCATAACGAATGAATTGATGGATGTTGTTGTTTTTGAAGTTGTTCGAGTTGCTGTTTCCGACGGCACACTATGAAATAACACTCAGTAACCGAGATATGCAAAAGCACACCACTTGTCCTTCGTGGAAATAGAATGTTGAAAGCGGGAAGGTAATAAGTTAGTCCCACAGTAACACAACAGCTCTTCTGCAGAATTTCTTTGCGAAAGTGGCTGAACGTGCGTAGGAACCCGGCTTTGTGCTAACTAGGTTACAGAGCGCCCTTTGTTGCCTGGTAACCGTTGAATCTCCTTTCAGCAAAGAATGTGATCTATTTTCACTTGCACAGTGTAAAGAAAAAAAATCAAGAAAAGTGCGCATCTCTGAAATTCCATTAACAAAAACAAGGGATACATAAGTCGCAAATTGCCTCGGCACAACAAAAAATAGAGTGAGACCAAAAAAGTCATGCCCATTCGTTGCCAGTAAAGATACCCACTGCACAAACATCTTGTCCGGGAGACGATACTGCTTCATGATTGACACCACTTGGGGGCATTTGAGGTGTTGGTGGTGGGTACGCAGCTGCTTCATACCTCTCTAACCACAAAGACACCAAGCACAAGCCGGCAAGGGCGAGTGCTTGTGCTTCCAACCAGCTGAGTCCTGCACCGACCTCAATCGTTGCTGCGGTAAGGTCACTTATGTTGCAAAACGAATCCTCTGCAGGATGTGCGGGAACACACCGATACAGGTAAGGCTTTCTATCCACCTCTCCAGCGTCAGTGCCTGCCTTGTAAAGGCCAATCGTTTCTGGTGAGGGAAGAGTGTCCACAGTGCTCACCACATCCTCAATTCGTTGGTGATGACGATCACGTCCAGCAGCAGCCGCGGATGTTGTTCTGTTGTTGGTGACAGGATCCATTGAAGGGATGATCATCCTGAAAATCGCAATTTGGGTCAAAAAAGGATCGTCGACGTACTCAGGGCGTAGAAAGATGCTGTGATCTCGAATAATCGCTGAGAATACGATAATTTCATCCAACGGCCACGTCTCAAGTGTTGCCGCCGGAATAAAATGACATGTGGGACAGTCAAGGTCAGCAGGATTATTGGCGGCGCTGGTAAGAAGAAGATTGCCATGAGCGTCATACCACTCCACTGCAAAGTTGTTGTCAAGGAGCGGGGACGCAAGCGAGCGCGGTAAATGTAAGGTCACACCACCACCGGCGATGCCTTGATACGTCGCATTCCACCGACTTAACACCACAAGTTGATCCTCAAGTGGACGCCGCGGCCACTGAAGTTCGAAATTCGTCTGAAAGAGCGTTCTACTCGCGCCCTCTCTGCACTGGGGGCACATAAAGAAATCATCGAGCCTGTTCATAAGACACCGAGAACTTCCTCGATAGTAGTTACTGAACGAACATCCAATCGTAGGTACAACGTCCGTACCGTAATTCTGAGCAGCTAACAATGTTTGCGCGGTTCCTTTCCCCATATAGTGTAACTTTCTCGTCGTATTCGCACCGTGGAATACGTCGATCCAGAACTGCCAAGGAAGCGGCGTCTTCCACGAGCTGCCATTGTCAGACGGTTCTACACAGTTCAGTAACGACCGATACGGAGACGACCCGATGTGATCCCCATAGTCGTACTCATCCGCCAAGTTCCCAAACGCATGGCCACATTCGTGATTCACTAGTGCGGCGTACTCGTTCATGGGCATGTGATACCCGCCCATCCAGCCTGCAAAAAATGCATTAATGTGAATCGTCCCGGGGTAAAACAGACCCGTCCCACCGTATTGGTTGCTGTTCACAATGATGATAATCAGAAAATTGTCGGGATTCTCTGGAAGCGGAGCAACTCTCGCCAGCGACAACGCTCGTGAATTGTCGCATTGAAGCGCGCGTTCAATATCTGAGGGGTAGAAGCAGACGAGGTTATCGTTCACAACAGTGTTGTGCACTCGGTTGCTCGCGCCAGCTTCCGGAGATGGCTGAAACACAGCGAATACATTCCAAAACGCCACGTACCGAGCAAACGGGACCGTCGCCTTCATCGTCGTGAGTGCGGGATCATCGCTTGGACTGCTATCAATTGCATGAAATATCTCCTTTACACGATTGAAGAACGTCTCGTTGTCGCTGGCAAGATACCCGTCAGAGAGAAACACAACGCTGTTGACGCGGTCCGGTGGGCCAGACACTTGAATCTCTAGCAGCTGGGCTCCATTCGCACTGTACTCAAGGGAGTCGAAATGTTTTCGCATTGGACGATGCTGCTGGCGGTCTTCGTCGATTGGAAGGTGAATATCCTGCCGCATAGAGACGTTGTGGCATTGTACGGTAAGGACTGGAATATTGGAAGGAATGTACAAAAAGAGGTACCCGACCTCATCAGTCGATAAGTGCCCCCTAGTAGAAGCTGCGCGACGATGGATATCGTCATCATCTACCGAAAGAGTGTTGTCATTGCCTTCCTGGTGGGAGGAGGAGGAGCCATGAGTGTGGAGGACGCGTGGATCTGGCGTGACGTATGACATCTCAATAGTCTTGATATTATCCATGTATGAGACACGAAAGCGGTGGGTGTAAAAGTACCGTGTAGACGCCACCATGCCGAACGTCTCCGCCGGATGAGGGATGTAGTGATCCTGTAGCATGAACGGCTGCGGATGTTGTGAGGGTGCAAATCCGACGAAATGCCGAGATTTAGTAGGACGCACTTCGTCCAACGATAAATGGCATTCCGCTGTGACTTTGATACTGACAAAGGTAGATGAATTGGTTGTCAGAAACGGCGACGCCGACTTCCGCAAAGAATCGCAACCGTTCACGCACAACAACAATACCGCTGCGCAAGCTGACAACCATGCGACTCTGAGCTTCATCAGCTGCTGGTCATATCTTCTTAAGCTGTGTGTGTGTGCTAGCTTGTTGTCGCACTCCTATTGAAATGATAATGACAGTGGAGGAAAAGTGAAGAAGCGATCTGTGTCGCTGCAGTGTGACTGCTGGTTTCTTTGTGACGCGTTATTGTGTGTACAAAACATGTTGACAGTACATTCCGATCCCTTTGCCTTTCTTGATTCGACGATACCACGCCACCGAACGCCAACGGTGATCACTCTCAAACTCCTCTAGGATACTCTCTTTACTCCGAAAACTCTTGAACCTTTTCGACGATGTGCAACCGAATGTCAGTGTCGGATTCCACCAACGGAAGCCAACAACGGGCGAACGCAACCGACATCGTCTTAGACTCGTTGAAATATCTGTCAAACACAGCAAAATCCATGTGAGTAATGCGAGCGCGGTTCACTGGGATGACGGACTTTTGATTGGACTTCAAGGGAGGGGCCTTCTTCTTCTTGCTGCTCTTTTTCCCTTTGGAGAGCGATGCGATGTACGCGTCCTCTTCTTCCTTTCCAATTTCAACAAAAATGTCGTTCAGCACTTTCACCATGTCGGAGGTTCTTAGAGAAGGTCCCGGCGATCCGGGCCTGTTGTTGTTGTTGTCAAGCTGCGATGCACTAAGCCCTGAGCCAACCCTCGTCAATGGCCGCTGCGGGGACACATTGGCAGTGGGAAGCGGTGTGATGCTACCCGCACGTCCTGCGCCATTATTCGCAGCATAGGCAGCACTCTCTGGACGGTCTCGATCACCATTTCCTGTCGACCCACCAAGCAGGGCAGTCACCATCCCTGGAATCGACGCTGCGGTTGGTGGCAAGTCTTTCCCGGCCTTCTTCAAAGCATCGAGAAAGGCCTTGTGAATGTATCCACGATCGTCTAAATCGAACGGCGCGAAACACGACCGTCGAATCACTTCTCGTTGTGGTCCGTTAAGAATGATATCTAGAGAGGCAATAATTAGCAACACATGCACAGCACCTCTCCGTCTAGGGTCGAGCAGTTGATAGTAGCTGTCCACGTGCGAGATGTCGACAATATCAGAGACTTCACGAAACACCTTTGTCATTTGCACCGGGGTCACGTAGCCTTTTTCATTCATCTCAGCGCAGAAGCAAGAAAAGAATATGCGACAATTGATAGGGATTTGCCCGCCAAGCCGACCAGACACCTCAGCGACGATTTCGTTGCGAGCTGCTGCGCGTTCATAGGACCTCGGCGACGACAGTGAGGAGGCTAAATTTGGCGTGAGAGCTTTGCCAAGAATCGGCGCCTTTGTGGCTTCAGGATACCATGGAGTGGTAGGCGTTGGAATCGACAGCATCGGAAGTGGTTGCGCCTTTCGCTCTTCTTCTTTTTGACGTAAATATGGCTGAGCACGTTCTTGGTCAACTGTCGGATGTAGCCGAGGAAAAGGTGGTTGAGGGATGATGTGACGGTTGCCTTGAAACGCCTTGACGATCACGGCATCAGGCGTTGTGGTCGGCTCAAATGTCAAGCGGGACGCGGCTTTCTGTGCGGCAGCAACGTCAGCTGGAACGCCTCCACTGATGCCACCACCACCGGCGCTATCGAGGCCTCGGCGGTTAGGGGTGGGAGAGACATCTGAAGGTGCGGCTTTTTGCATGACCAAAATTCTTATCGTGCGAAATAGAACAAAAAACAGCCAAGCAAAGTGGTAACAGGAAGGAGGATAACTACAAAACACCCACATGCCTTATGTTGGCAACTCATAAAAGTGAAGAACAACAAAATCAGTGAACTACAGCCACTTTCTCAGCGCAGCAGGAGCTACCACGAGCGCCAGTCCTCTGAGGCTCATGCGCACACGACGCACTGCAACCGCTAGCAGAAATGTGACTGTAAACATAAGAAACAGCAATCGACTCACGCGAAACGGAAAGTGCTCGTCGTCATCATCGAACTCTTCGATCCCTTTCAGTGGCAACAGTTGTGGTGTTGCACGTTGCAGCTTCGAAATCACTTGCCCATCTCTCGATGCATCGATAATTGCAGCATCGAGAAGACTGCCGTCATCTCTATCTCCTCCCCCTACGCCGGTTGCAGTCACCAGTTGCACAAGGGGAACAGGCAGCTGTCGCATCGCCTCATACCAGCGCAGCGCCATGTACTTGGAGCCCATTTCGTTCGGGTGCGTGGAGTCAAAGGTGTGCCGCCGCTCCCAGTCATCGAACGTTGCGACATTACTCCTGCCACGGCCATGCTCTCCCACCACTGAAAGAAGAATATGATGCAACACGACGTCCACAACAGGAAAGTTGGTGGTGGGGTTGAGGCCCACTACAAGTCGCATCAGTGGATACGCTTCGAATAGACCATCCACGAGGTTCACCACATTTGTTTCGAAATCGGCGAGGAACTGAGACACACACGCTGCAGCTTTGGTGTCCTTCAGTGCTGCGGCGTTGGCAAGCGCAGCATTTTTTTTATCGGATGCGCCGGAGATTGGGATTGCCTCCTTAATTTTACACTTTCTCGCCGCTTGAAACGCGTCATTGTGTCCAATGAGAAGAAGCGAAACATCAACAGCCCCAAAACGGCATTTCTTTGCGTAAGTCGCCGCAGCGTGCTGTTTACCCCGTGCGAGAAACAACCGCTCTGCTTCGTCGGCACCACCGACACCGAACACACTGGGCGGTGGTGCTGGGGTTTCGGCGGAGACGTCACCGTCAACAAGCGCGCGTCCTTTGCTTTGGTGTTCTATGAACGACAGGACGTATTCTGACAGTTGCCGGGAATTCCAACTGCAGTGCCCCTCGTGAGGTTGGTCGAAGGTGTCGTGTGGAAAGCGTTCTAGCGGCTTCTTCGGCGTGCACGTTCGATTCGACGATCCAATAAACGTCACACCTAGTTTGGAGCGTTCTATCCTGTTGTTGTTGTTGCCAATGATACTGTTCCTGTGGTGGTGGGAGTTTAGGTTTGCATGGCGCGACTGCAACAGGTCAAAAAGATGCGAACGGTACGATCCGTGCGCACCGACACCTTGGGTAAGGCTATCTCCTAGCGGTAGGATGCACAGTGATCTAAAGGCATCGCTATCGCTGCTGCTGCTTTGAGTCGATGACGAACGCGCCGCACCATTGGCTGCAACCGACGTCGCTGCTGTCAAACAAACGCACAACCAGATTGGTACGAAAATATTGTTGAGGAAATAACCACCACGCATGGAGCACATCATAACACTTTAAGACTGACTTGGCAGAAAAAAATTGAGATGCCGATTTTGATTCGGAGCGATTCTTTCCGTATTTTGAAGTGGTCACACACAAAAAAAGAAACCCCAAGCCTCTTTCAATCCAATATTCTTCCTTTCGCAACAAAGCTAAAAACCTCCCTTCTTGATACGTTCTTGTGTATGTATGATTTTGTCTATGCTGTTCGACCCATTGCAAACATCAGATTCATCTTTTCAGCTTTCCGCTTGACCAGAAGAGGTGTTGTGATGCCGTTCACCATTTACCCCACAAAATGGCCAGTCCTTGCGTGAAAGTCGACACAATGGACAACACCCACTCGGTCCTTTTCCTGCTGTGGCACGACTACCGCTGCTGCCAGCGGCTTTGCTGGATTTTGGTGCCAAGGGAACAACACTTCGGTTTGTTGTCGTCAATATTCGACGCGACAGCACGCGAGTAGTGCACTGCTCTTTTCTGGTGGGCGCAGCAGCAGCAGCTGGGGATTGTGTCCCTTTAAAGTACCCATTATGAGCAGACCACCATTCCTCATTACTGCTGGACATATTTCCCTCCTGTGTGTAATAACCGAAGATCTCGCTAGTGAGTGTGTTGCAACCCAAACACACAAAAAAGCACGCACATATCAATGCACAAAAAGCGGAAATTAAAAACCCTTGTCATTTATTATTAATATTATTTATTTATTTTGGAGGAATGCGAAAACCGAGAATTCAATACAAATTAAATGTAACCAAAGTAAACAAGCTAAAATCACTCCATACTGTACGAAACGAAACGAAACAAAGCGGGCGAGTTATACGGCGTTCTTGGCCGCTCAGATCTCAAAAAAAAAGACTTTTGGTTGCGGAGTTCCCACGCATTTGGCAGAATAAATCTCTGCTGCATTTATTTGTTCTGCGAGCGACATCAAAAAAAAAAAGTGAAGTGGGAGCGATCAGAGTTGCGATCACAACTGTCGGTGAGCTCGGGCATTTACAACGTAAACAAAACAAAAACAAAAGCAAAAAAGTAAAGCACCTTGGAAGGAAGGAATGCAGAAAAAAGAAAAAGAAAAAAAAAGGACGCACGCGCCCATAGTGTGCACTAAAAAGGTGTATTACCTTTGTCTCACGATTTTTTGTTTTTTTGTGCGTTGCGTTCGCTTTCGCAACGAGAGATCATCCCCTCGCACCTCTTGCGATTGGATGGATCTGAAAACGCGGTTTTATATTTACATAACCGGTTGCCTGTCAAGTTTTTTGAGAAGTATTTATTCACTTCTTTTTTCGAATATTTTGTCTTCAGAACACTTTTGCACACTTTGTGTGTATTCCCCCGTCGATCTCGTCAAAGAAAACACTTCATACGTTATGGTTGATAAAGCCTTCTTCAACGTTCCCATTAAAAGCAACACCAACAAAAGGTGGAAGGGGGCAAAAAAAAAGTTGACGCTCCCTTCTAAATGATTTTCTGAGAAAAAGAACGTCCTCTTTGATTGGTGGGGTGATCGCACAGCAGCGAAAAAAAATTGCGTGAGAGAGAGTGAGGGAAACAACGCATTGATTCACAGGACCTGTGCCATCTGGTAAGGTGGTTAGTGACGATAATACAAAAAAAAAAGGGGTGGGGGTGGGGGGGCGAGCATTAACTACGTTATAAACGAGACACTTGTTTGGATGATTGAAGGCGACAAAGTAAAAAGGAAAGCACACACACACACAAAAAATAAAAATAAAAAAAATGCACACACACATAATCCCCAGCACGCCCCGCGCAAAGCGAAAAAAAATCATGAACTGCGATAAGCAGTTTTTGTAACAAATCCAATGTGGGACAATGAACAAAAAGAAAGAAACCATATTTTCGTCTCGAGGCCTACTTCCACTTTTGTGTACGAGAAACTAATCACAAGCAAATACCTCTTACAAATGTGGGTTCAAGGAAAAATTGGAAAATAGGAACATAATGTAAATGAATATGTGAGAGTCCAACAACAAACAAACAAACAAACAAACAAACAAACAAACAAACAAACAAACAAAAAAAAAAAAACATGCATGACGCCAGTAACCGGAACAAAAGGGGCGCAGGAGAACGGGTTAGTAGCAGCAGAGAGGAGAAGTGGAAAAAAAAATTGTTATGAAAAAAACAAACACACTCACGACGTATTTAGTCATCATCATCTTTGTTGTCGTGGACATAAGCGAGCGCGCGCGCGAAAGCAAACTCTTGTGGCGCACTTTTTTTGCGTGGTAATAGGGGAGGGGGGAGTGGGAAAACTTGGGTGTGAGGGGAAAAAAAAAAAAAAAGTGTGTTGCGGGGTTGTAGGGAGCACTCGATGGGGGAAAAAAAATAGGAGCACACACAACACAGGTAGGAAGTTATGTCTCGCTTTTCACAGGCTAATGATGGGCGAAAGGGAAAGCACGAAACATAAGGAAGGCGGAGATGCACACCCCCGAATCATGTAAAACACCATCATTCGAGAGAGAATCAACATGACACTACGACGGCGTCTGATAATGAAGCACATGGTGCTGTTGTTGTTGCTGTTGAAATTGTGTTGGGGCGCTATCCCAGACAATTTGGTGCGGTGGAATCTGGTGTTGAAGGTTCTCCGATGATGAGCCGCCAAGATGAGGTCCTGGAGAGATAAATTGATTCGGTTGGCTTGGCATCATCATCGCCGCATGCTGTTGATGATGAAGTTGAGGATGAAGACTTTGTTGCGGGACTGTCAAGTGGTGATTGATTTGAGGCTGCTCATCTTGCGGTTGCTGGTGCTGGGGGTGGTGCACCAGAAACTGTTGCTGCACCCTCACAAAAGGCTGTTGCGAGGGCTGTTGTTGGGCCGCAGCGGTTCCTGTAGAAGCGCCAAATGTCAATGCCGTCGGAGTCAACAACGTTGCGGACGACTTCAACGCCTCGAGTGGCGAGTAATTCAACGGCGACACAGGGAGTGCAGATGATGACTGACCTTGGAACAACTGAATATGGTTGGCTGCAGCTTGCGTGGAACTGTTGTTGCTGTTGCTTCCAGCACTCGTGATCAAAGATGCCAACGTTGTTCCGGAGACCAGTGGTCCATTGCTCCCAACAACAGCACCGACAGGATGTTGTTGGGGTACAGCAAAAGACGACAGTGACATGCCACCGGCCGATCCGAAGCTAAAGTGACTGAGATGATCTCCCACGAAGGAAGAGGTTGATTGACTGATTCCCGAAGCAGCTGAAAAGGGTTGCATCTGTTGAAGTTTTGATTGAGGCAACAAAAACGCAGGTGGAGCGCTCAAGGACGACGATTGTGAAGGTCCCGCTCCTCCAACGTTGTGACTGGAAGAATAATGCGGTTGAATAGTGTGCGCACTATTTTGCGCAAGTTGATGAAGGTGATGTTGCAAAGATTGTTGCGAGACCCCCGTGGCAGAAGGTGACGGCATTAACGAAATACTCATCGATTGCATGGATGCTGACAATTGCGACAGGCGGCGAGGTCGATGTGATGTTGTGAACGAACTCTCTTGCTGCAACTGT
>CYKH01000933.1:0-10458 GCA_001460835.1 Bodo saltans | reverse complement strand
GACTCTCACGTTGTATTGGAATGGACTTTCGTCGTATTCCGTGAAGTTGACAATGTTTTTGAAAACAATGATTGTGATGATGTTCGGGAAGTGGCGAAAATCGATGGAGAGTCTGGGAGCTCTGACGTGGTCAGCACGGTATTCGAATTGGTTGTGTTTGTGGAGGTGGATAGAGAGTCATTTGACGACGTCGATGGAAAGGACAACGTTGAGATGGACAAAGAAAGGATCGTTTGTGATGGCGATGGGAGCGATAACGTTGATGAAATCGATGTGATGGGTGACAGTGAAATAAATGGCAACGAGGTGCTAATGGAGCGTGTCAACGACCGTACCCGGTAAGTCGTAGCAGTTGCAGATTGTGACGTTGAAGTTGTAGTGGTGGAGCTGATTGGCACCGAATAGGAAATGGAATGAGATAGCGGGCGTGACGAAGACGATGATTGTGACAGCGAAGTTGTAGCGGTGGGGCTGATGGGTATCAAATATGAATGAGAGAGCGTGGAGCTGTGGGAAGTTGAATAGGACATGGAATGAGAGAACGGGGTTGACCTACTTGAAGTATTCGAGTCTGCGGTGACCCACTCGAATAGTAGAAGAGAACTCAAGATGACAACATGCGTAGAAACGCAGGACAGTTCCATCTTTTGTATGTTTCCTCCACTTCGATTGCCTCTTTTTTGAGTGGCGTCAAACAAGTCAAAAGACAACTACAATGCAATTCGTACAAACATAATTTTGCAGCCAATACCTCCGTTCCCCTCTTTCTTTCTTCTGGCAAAACCCTGTAAATAAAAATAACGTCTTCAAAGCCATGTCTGGCAAGCCTCTAGCTCAACTCGAACGTTTGACCATGCGCCATTGCTTGCATCAGCTTGTCTCTCGTCTCTGCAAACGACGTGTACGACGGAATCTTCAGCTGGCAAAAGCACGTTGCGGCCGATGGCAGGTGGTCGACCGATGTCTGCGTCACGGCAATGGTAAACTTGGGCACCATGTGACGGAACCCCAGTAGAGGTGCTCTCCTTGCAGACGTGACAAAACCAAGTAACACTTGACGTTCACTGTTGGTCATGTTTCGTACCAATTGCCAGAAATACTGCACCACTGGTGCGTCCTTCGCATCGGCTGGGGAGTAGACCGTGTTTTGCTCCCAATCATCGGCGTCGATGCCTGAGTCTCCTTGGAACAGAATATCAAGCCCATTACTGCCGAAGATCTGCAGCGCGGTGGACTCTACGACATCGTGAAGACCCGTTTGGAACGCTTTCGTTTGCCTCTCATTCTCACGATTGAGTCTAAAATCTGCGTACAGCTGAACGTACTGAGCAACGTTGGAGGCTGTGACCAGAATGTCGTTTCCATTGGCGACAAGCGGCACTTCCACCGCGGCTCCGAATGCGTCAACAGTGGCGGTGAAGGTGAGACCAAGGTCATCAATCGTTTCACTATCCGCATCGCGAATCTGCGACAATTGACGATATAAGTGAGGATCGAATGCGATGAGGTGATCAAACGTGTTGCGGCGGCCAAGGAGCGCGTTTCGGAAGTGAAGTGAAAAAGGCACACTCAGGAGGATGCCATCGTAAAGCGCTTTGCCCACCATCGCTCCCAGAAAGCGAAATCTGTTCAAGTGCTCAGCATCGGTGGCCGTTTCACTTGCTGGGTTTGGGAACAAGTACCCACCCTCATCGGTGCGACGAAATAATCCATGTTCAGGAGAGAAGCCCTCGGCGCACAAACACTGCATAAAATCTCGATACACTCCATCCCCAAATCCAGCCTCATTCACAAATTGAGGATTGAGTCCTCCACGGAGACCCGACAAGACCCCAAAGCCCGACTGGCGTTTGAATTGAAGAAACGCATCTTCAAACACACACCCGCGGCGAACAGTCAGCGCCATGCGTTGGTTGTAGGAAACTCGAGCCTCCTCACGAGGGTGTAAGATTCGACTGAAGATTGCGACGCGAGATTCGAAAGGGACTAAGAATGGAGCATTCCGTAGCATCGCCACAAGACGCACTTCACTTCCCCATCGTTTGCTACCAGCGAAGTAGTTCTTCCGCAATTGATGTTTGATGGCGGCACGGCGCGAGGCGACTTGAAGGGCTGAGTTGAGGACTACTGCGTCTCCAGTAATCTCGTCGTCGTCATCGTCCTCCTCAAGCGAAGCATGCCAATGATGCTCCACCATCGCTGGCGAGAATGTCCCTGGGCACCACCAGTCCTTCTCTTCGCAGAATGGGTGCAGTTCGTTGATGACGAACAGTTTGGAGAACAGAACACAGCAACGCGTTGCGATGACTTCTGTTTGGAACGAGTCACAGCCGTGCAAGTGTGCTCGCACCACAAGATCACGCAGGGTTAACACCACAAGCCGAGCCATTTCACGTTTGTTCAATCGATGATGGTGGTGACGCGACGCTACGGCAGAATCGTCCGTCCTGCTGGTGTCGTGATGGTAATGATGGTGCGATGATGGTGTCGCTCCTCCTCCTGCAGCAAGAATGCCTTTGATGAACATACCGCTATCGACGTAATAGGAAAACATTTGCAGGAATAGCGAAGGGCATCCAGTACTCCGCAAGGAGAGCACTGGAATCTCTCGAGCAAGCCATAAACTCTCCTTCGTGGATGCTGTTCCTAGGGACGAAGCGATGCCACTGCCAATTACAAATCCGGCAGTCAGATCGTCGAGTGTTTGTGTTTTCAGCAGCCTTGAATGGCATGAGATCATAAGTGACCGATCAGATTCGTCTCCCAATATTTGAGCCAAGGTAGAAGGAGTGCTGAGCAACGATGTGATGGCATGATACGCCTCCGGCGGAATCGAGCATGCAGGTGGTGATGACGGTGTGCCTTCCGAGAACGTGTGGTGGTGTGGTGGCAACGAAGCAGTTGTGGAAGACACCAGTCGAAGTAAACGGAGCCCTTTCGTCGGTTCAAAAAGGTCACTTGCGGAAGCAATCACAGCGGAGCACGAGACTTCATCAGAAACAATGGCAACGGTAAGGTGTTCCAGCACAAGGTTCAGCGTGGACGCAAGGAGTCCGGCGAGGTGCAAGGGTACAATGGCGCATAGTTGCGAAAGTCTGTGGAATGCGTTGCACAGTAGTGGGCGGTTCTCAGGGGTAATGTGGAACGATGAAGATGATAATGATGAGCTGCTGTCGGCCACCAAGGCGGTGTTGTTGCTGTTGCTGCTGGTGCTCGCCAGTAAAGTCGAAACGGCGGTCAGCAGACTTGACATGGCTGCTACCGTTTCGGCCTCCTCCTCCTCCATCGATCGTTTCATCGTCTTTGGAGATTCTGTCTGGGTGATGTCACGATCATCAGCATTTCGTCGGTGGTGGCCAACAGCGCTGCTACGTTGTTGCTTGCCGAACAGAATTTTGATGAGCGTTCCATTCCAATTCTCATTTGCTGCTTCGTCGTCATTTAGTGGTGATGATGGTTCACTTGCTCCTCCAGAGCTCGTCGCACTTCCAGTGCTACTATGACTGTTACAGTCGAAACACGGAAGCAGCAGAAGTTGCATCAGCGACACTGGTGAGTCCACTGGAAGAACTCTGCAGCAACGAAGTGCGTCCCGAATCAATACGATGAGACGAGCGCGAAGCGACGTGAGAACACTACGGTCCGCGTCATTTGTATTGACCGCCTTTGAGTTGTTGGACACAAGAGCATCGTCGATGACCCGGATGCCGCGGCAAAGCACGCTCATCCACTGTGCAGCAAAATGCGACGACGAACGTTCGTGGTGAATCTTCTTCGCATCATCGTCGTCCTCCTCTTCATTCCCCGACGATGTTGTTGCAAAGTTCAATTGACAGTTAGAAGAGATCCAGTGGATCGCGCGCCACAGCGACGTAGCGGAAGCAACATCACCGCCACCGAAAAGTCTCACCAGTTCACGCACAGATGAAAAGACTCCAAATGCAGCCCATAGGAGCCCTTTCCGAGCGGAGGAGTGACTGAGAACATCGTTGCGAAGCACCAGCGTCATTCCCCCGTCAACAGCTTTCGCATCATCCTCGTTGGTGGTACCGATGATACAACGGAAGACTTGAGATGCGGTAGGGATCGAGTCCTCATGCGAGGCCACTGGTTGCTTCATGCCCTTCGCAAAGAAGGCCATGGTAAACAGCGTTTTGAGATGCGGTCTTCTTCCTGCTGCTGTCAATTGGGACGTCAGAACAGCGTAAGCACGTCGCTCTAGCTCTCGTCGAGCCATAAAACTGCGAAACGCTCGCAAGATCACTTGACCAGCGCGGCGGCGCTTTTGAGCTCGTTCACGTTCTTCTCGCGCTTGGCGTGCTTTTGCGATGGACTGCTGCCGATCCTCAACATGGTCCTGGACCAGGTTCATGCGATTCACCCGACTTCGACCGTTGAAGGATCCAATGTTGTTGAACATCGTAACAAAAAATAGCCGACGGGGAGAAAATCGAGCAAAAAAGTTGTTTGAGTTTAGATTTGCTTGCGCAGAAGCACAAATATTCGTCCCTCTATCTACGATGGGCGGTGTTGTGAATATCTCACCTTGAACGAAAGGAAAGTGATACATAGGAAACACAACAAAAATGAAAGCGAAGGCATTTTTGCTTCGTTGGCCCAACGGCAAACAACAGATACCTCCACAGGAAGAGTGTACACACACCACAGACAGGAAACACTGCGTGTGGTAACAATATCACCGAACACATAACAATGGCTTTTTGACGATGTACAACAACAGCAAACAAAACACAACCACGGGGGTGCTCTTTCTTTAGAACAGCATGCAAGGTATAATAATGCTAGTGTCCGTGCAAGCCCAAGATGATGATGCGAGTGTGTGGGGGGAAAAGTAGCCAAAGGTGCTCTGCTATCAGAACCAAAGTCTGATAGGCAGGGAAAGTGGAACACACAACAACAAACATCAGAAACTCTGACATCTGGAGAGATGAAGTGTCTGCTCATCGCACCACTTCAGGAACCGTCGATGACCATCGGATGTACCATACAGCAGTGCAAAGCATTGCTTCGCCTCCGCCATGGCATCCCCGGTGAGTTCGCCCGCGACAAGGCAACCAAACCCGATCGCTTCGATGGTTTCAAGAAGGTCCTTCCGAGCCGAGAGCGCTACATGGGAATTATTGCGTTGTGCGGTTGGAACTTCACCAGGACGATGAAGGCTGCTCCCCCTTGAGCGATGAGCAACAACAGAAGGACTACCGCGGGATGGCGGTGGGGTGCTCCTCCTGGTCGGAGAGGAGATGCTCTCTTGTTGTTGATGCAATGGTCGTGGTGTGGTGGACCGGCGCTGTGGAAGTTGTATCGACTGAAGCGCCGCAACTGGCGAGACGTTTGATGCCACAACCTGCAGACTGGACGTGAGTTGTCTTGTCGTTGGCGCAGATGGCGACGTAATCAGATTCTTTGCGTAACCCTCGTCAAGGATGCGCTCTGCTCTCGCAACCAGACCCTTCGCTGCCTCCCAGGAGCTTGACACAGTTCTCAATACGCCACTATCCACAGCGATTAGCGATGAGGACGCCTCCGTCATCATCTCTTCAATGTTTCGTAAGTATCTTTTCGAGCGTTCCACAACCAGACGCAAAAAGTGTTCTTCGGGGGAGTCCAGGAACTGAACTCGGTGGACCTGGTGCTCCAGTGCCTCCAGGCGTGTGGGCCACAAGGATGTTCCATGGGCGTGGTGCTGCTGCATCAGCGACATGAGTCGTGCCTCAGCGGAGTCCGCTGGGAATGTTCGAGAGGGAACGACAACACCAGTTCCGGATGATGATGATGGCGTTGGTTTCTTTATTGTGACAAATGCAGAGCCTCGTTGAACTCCCATAGAATTGGTAGCTGCTGTCACCGAAACGACGGGTGCAGTTGTTGTTCTGTTTGTAGGGGGATGCACATGCGGATTGACGTAGGTCTCACGTTGTCGCTCCAACGGTGCCATGAATCTTGGTGTGGTCATGTGCATCGATGACCTGTATTCACGAGATTTTTTTTTCCCTTTCCTCGCCGCTTGTCGTTGTGTTGAGGCGTGTGGGAAACAAGAAAGTATCTCTGACCTTCTTTCGCTATACTATATGAGAGGGAAAAAACAAAAATAAAACCAAATAATAGTGTGCCAGGAACTGAGGTCAACCACCAACTGGAGAAATCAGTGTTGGTATGAGTAGTGTATCACTTCTCACAAAAGTGTTGTTCTTGTGTTCGTGTTCGCACACAATCTCCTAGCAGAATCAACACAAAAATCATTCAAAAACGGTAGCACAGCTGATATAGTTTCTCACCATCAGACTCTCTGACATCTTTAGGGACACTAGCGCACACCATTTGCTTACAATGTAATGGTGGGCTTGGCAGGGAATGTGCAGCCATCATGCTGAATGATCACGCCAGCGGCATAGTTACCGACTGCAATGCACTTCTCCACGGGGCGACCGAAGGCAGCGGCGGCGAGGTAGCCTCCCACAAATGCGTCACCAGCACCATTGGTGTCGATAATTTTCTCGGCGTCGATAGGGTCAACAGCAACTTGGCCAGTTGCAGTCGTCGTTGCCCATACGGAGGGCTTGGAGCCCTGAGTGAAGACCACGAGGCGGCTTCCAGTTCCGTTGTAGGGAAGTGCGGCCGCCAACTTGGCAATAGACTCGACGTCATCGGTGTTCCAGCCCTTGACCTGAGCAAGGACCTTCGCCTCATCGTCGTTGGAGAAGAGCACATCAACATACGGTAGCACCTTCTCAAGCTGCTCACCAAAGAATTGAATGATGAACGGGGCAGAGAGGTTCATCATGAACTTGCCTCCTACGGCACGCGCCTTCTTGGCAACAGAGACAACGTAGTCAACATTGATGGTGAGGGTGAATCCAGTGAGGTAGAAAATCTTTGCTTCTTGGATGGCGCTAATCACGCGATCCGTCTTAAGGTGCTCACCAGAGATCAAGTTCGCCGCGGCGAGGTTAGCCACCAGTGAACGCTCTTTTCCGGTAATGCACACGGCGCATGTGCCAGTGGGCGTGCCGCCCTTGGCATACTCCACGAGCATCTTGACGCCGTCGGTCTCAGCGGCGGACTTCAGAATGCTGCCGTACTTATCGTCAGCAACACAACCCACGTACGAGACGAGGGACTGGGCTGGGGCTTGAGCGATCCACTGCGCCACACGGGCGGTGTTAAGACCCGATCCACCGGGGATGTAGGTGCACCCCTTTTGGGACTCAAGGTCACCGTAGATGCCCATCTGCTCAGGGGCAACGAGAGCAGCAGCTGCAGGTGTGACGTTGTACTTGGCGAGGAACTCAGACGAAACGTGCGCCGAGATGTCCAACAGTGGGTTGCACTGGATGTACACCTTCGATGCGACAGTCGTCTCGGAAGCAAGGCGGGAAGCGAACTCGGCGAGGGTGCGCTGCAAGCCGTCTGCAACGGTGATGGTGGGCTCCCAACCGAGGACGGACTTGGCTTTCGTAATATCGGGCTTGCGCTGCTTGGGGTCGTCCTTTGCGGCAGGGAGAAAGATAATCTTCGACGCGGTGCCAGGGACGAGCTCCTGAGCCTTCTTCGCCATATCTAACACGGTGTACTCCTCCGGGTTACCGAGGTTCACTGGTCCGGTCTCAGTGGGGTGGTTCACCAAGCGCCAGAAGCCTTCGACGAGGTCGTCGCAGTACTGGAAGCTACGGGTGTAGTCGCCCGTGCCATACACGGTGATGTCCTCTCCACGGAGGGCTTGCACGAGGAAGTTGCTGATAATGCGGCCGTCGTTAAAGCACATGCGAGGGCCATAGGTATTGAAAATACGTGCAACACGAATCTTCACGTTGTGAAGGCGGTTGTAATCAAAGCACAAGGCTTCCGCGCAGCGCTTCCCCTCGTCGTAGCAGCTGCGAATGCCAGTGCAGTTGACGTTACCCCAATAACCTTCTGGCTGGGGGTGAACTTCCGGGTCGCCGTACACCTCCGAGGTGGAGGTAATCAGGACAGGGCAGTCGCTAGCAAGTGCAAGTTGGAGCACGTGGTTCGTTCCGTTGACGCACGTCATCGTGGTGCCGATGGGGTCCGCTTGATAGTGAACAGGGGACGCCGGGCACGCAAGGTGGAAGATCTGGTGGAACTTGAGAGCGAGGATCTGGGGCGGGAACGGGTTGGCAATATTGTGCTGAAGGAAGTGGAAGCGAGGGTGGCCAACATGGTGGGAGAGGTTCTCAGGGCGGCCAGTCTGGAGGCTGTCCACAACGTACACGTCGAACCCCTCACGCATGGCGCGATCCGTGACGTGGCTACCGAGGAAACCGGCACCACCAAGAATGAGGACCTTCAGTGCCATTCTTAGTTTTACTAATATTTGCGCGACTATTTGAAAAAAAAAAACTCCGGAAGAATATTGATGTTGCCTTGAGGGGTTTTTGAATGTCCTCAAACTCGTCACGCAGTAATTGTGATTGATCCAAAGAGATACAGAAAGAAGAAGGGGGGTGGGGTTAGCAGGATTCTACAATCGATGATGAAACATTTTGTTTGCGTTTTGTTTGTGCCGAAGAAGGAAATGACAACGATTTGAGAGGGCCACATAGGAAGAATTCGAAAGGCACACACCTGGCGCAAATGCTCTTTGAAGAAAAAATACGTGATTCTTTTTTTTTTCCTCTCACAAAAGTGGGGAAAGCAAGACCCCAGTCCTGTGGCGAGAGGGGTGGGTACGAGGGGAAGAATTGAAGGAAGGTAGCTGGCCTATCGGTGTCACGAGAGTAATGGCCATTTCGTTCGAGAAAGAAAAACAATGAAACAATCAAAACGGGAAAGAAAAAAACGCATACAGTACTCCTTGCTCGTGTTTAGATTTTCACGTTCATGGGCTGCGTCATCCGCTCCAAGCGCGCGGCGAGTTGTGCGTCCATCTGCTCTCTCCTTCGTTCTTGTTCACGCTTTTCCTTTCGAATAGCATTCCGGCGCTGCTGCTCTACCTCATCCATTTGGGCATCTGCAATTCTACGCAGCTCCAACTTCTCAGCATCTTCACGCTTTCGACGATCTCTCTGTGCAGAGAGTTCCTCGTCCAACGACGAAACGAGTGCAGCACGCAGGCGGATGGAGCGTTCACGGTCCTTTTCCTCTCGCTCTTCTTGCTGCCGGAGCTGTTTGATGTGCGCTTCCATCGAGGAGTGGTCGAGCTTTTCCAACGCGTGGCGTTTTCCTTCCTGAAGGGAGTCATAGTGCCGGCATGCTGCATTTTGGAGGAGCTCTCGCTGATCTCGCTTGACGATGTTAGGGTCTTTGCGATTCTCTACCCGCGTGGAAAAAACTGGCGACGACTCCTGTCGATGCGCACGTCGATCTTCCTCACGCTCAAGCGCAGAAGCTTTGCCCTCTTCCAGTGCGATCATCATCGCCGATTTGGATCGCGTGGCTTTCTCCATTTCCTGCAGAAGCTTGTTTCGCTCCTGCTGCCAGTTATAATCCTTAAGTCGCTGGTTGTCTTCTTCCTCTCTCCGCTTGGCATCTTCTCGAATTTGTTCATTGACACGGCTTTGCTCTTGAATTGATTTTCGCTCACGCTGAATATTTCGTTTGCGCAGCATTTTTTGGTCCATTTCTGAAAGGCGAGCTTCCTCGATGGCAGCGTTGATGACAAGGCGCTGTTTTTCCCGTTCGGACTTCTCAATCTCGATTTGAGCGAGGCGTTTCCGTTCTGCGACTTCCATGTCGTGTCTGACAGCTGCTTGACGACGATTTTTATCTTCCAACTGTTTTCGTTGCTCTACCTCAATTTGATCGCGTTCCTTTTCAAACGCAGCGAGGAATTGCGCGTCGTCGTTTAGTCGCTGCATGCGGCGGAGCACTTGCGGACGAAGGGACATGATGGGCGAGCCAGCAGCATTCCGGTCGACAAGAGGAACGGAAGATGCGCCGCCTCCGATATTTCCATCGTCGCGCGCGTGCTTTGACTGACTACTTGCCAAAACGTTTGGAGTTGAGGCACCAGTGCTGCTTCCCGTTCCTCCTCGTTTTGCGTTCCGGACGTTGTCGTGGGCAACTTTCTGAGCAAGGTGTTGATTCACGCCAGTGTTCGATGACTGAGGAGGTTGACCTTCATTCCAAGTGCTCCCGTGGTGGTGATGATGATGATGGCTCTGCTGTTGCGTGGCGCGTTGGGTAGCAGGAAATCGACGAATCATATCATCCGCTGCTCGACGAAGGTCAACGTCCGACGCTGAGCGCTGCACCACCCACTCTTCAATACGGCGCGCAAGCCAAGCAGACGCTTCAGGTGAGAGGCTGTGTGCATTGGTGTTGGCGTATGCGCATACTCGATCCTTCAGTTTGCTAGACAATGTTGTACTTTGAGTGACGACCATACTTTCTCGTTGACACGTTTATTAACTTCCTGTTTAGTCCCCCCCTTTTCCTTTTCTTTTTTCGTTCGGCGAGAGTGAAGAAGCTTGATGTGCG
>CYKH01000932.1:4634-16779 GCA_001460835.1 Bodo saltans | reverse complement strand
CGCCGCGTCCTCGCCGTTGTCCTCCGCGTACTGCGCCGCCGCGCACCGATACGCAAGGCGCGCGGCGGCGGACGCGCCCTGCACCACCGCGAACCCAGAGGCCGAGCAACCGCCCGTGAACACGCACGCCATGTTTGCAGTCGTCGCCGCGGCAGAGGCACCCGATGCGACGCCAGGCGGCATTGGTGGTTGCTTTGGCACAACTGGTTCAGGAGGAGCTAGCGATTGCGTGCTTGTGTCGTCAGAAGTGCATGGAGCTTTCGGAAGCGACGGGGACGTGATCAGCAAGTTGACGAATCGTGTTGCCACAGCGTTGTTAGCTGTCACCGTCATGTCAATCAGTTGTACCGATGGAAAGCACGGGAACGTTAGCCCAAGCACAGCAGCGGTGCCACACAATCGTGTTCCGCAGACTGCCATGATGCGAGACAACGGCAAGAATCCATTCGTCCAGGAAGGAGGGATGTTGCCTCCAAGTTTGCTATTGTTCTGCAGCGTGATGACAAACATTTGGGTCCACTGAATGCTACTAGGGAGTGCGCCTCGCAGGTGGTTGTGGTTGAGCATCAAGAATTGAAGGTTCTTGAGATTGCCAAATTGGGTCGGGATCGTTCCCGTCAGCCGGTTGTTGTTCAGCATCAGGGTTCCTAATTGGATCATCGTTGCCCATGAGAGTGGTATCGGGCCACTCAGTTGGTTGAAGTCAAGGACAAGCTCTGAGATATTCTTCAAGTTCGCCCACGATGCTGGAAGGGCGCCACTAAAGGAATTGTTGGTCATGTACACAATGTTCAAAGGGAATCCCCACAGAGAATATTCACTCGGCAACGAGCCGCTCAGTCGATTGTTGCTGAGCATAATTCTTTGCAGGAACCTCCAGTTGGAAAACGCTGGGGACAACGTGCCTGAGAGGTAGTTGCTGTACACAAACAGCCGCTCAATCAGAAACCACGCCGAGTACTCTGAAGGAAAGGAGCCTTCGAGTCGGTTTGAACTCGCGTAGAATTCCTTCAACGTGCGATTCCAATGAGCGTAGCTGGCAGGGAGTGTTCCGCTGAACTCATTGCTGTCCAGCTCTATGACCGCCAATGACGTCCACGAAGAGAAGGAATCGTGCAACGTCCCGCTTAACGCATTCCCTGCAACGCGGAATGCAGTGAGCGACGAGCCCCACAAGGAGAAAACCTCCGGGACAGTTCCTGTCAAATTATTGGCGCCGCACAAGAAACGTTGCAACATTGACCAGTTAGCGTAGGACGCAGGTATCGTGCCAGTGAGGCTGTTGGCGTTGACAGTGAAGTCCAAAAGTGAAGCACCCCAACTACTATACTCGTGGGGTAGCATTCCCGTGAGATTGTTCCGCTGAAGATGAACTTGTGTCACGTTGGTCCACCGACTCCAGCTTGCGGGTAGGCTTCCTGACAACTGATTTCGATCCAAATAGAAAACGGATATCGTTGTCCACGAGGAATACGATGAGGGAATCGGGCCGGTAATGTCGCAAAACGACACATAAAACGTGCCAATACGCGTCCACGTAGAAAGGGATTCGGGAAGGGTGCCGCCCAGCTCAAGGTTTCCGTTGACTTGGAATGTCTCTATGTTGACCCAAGTGGACAAGGTGTCAGGAATGCCACCAGTTAGCTGATTTGCATCGAAAGTAAACGTTTTGATGCCTGCCCCCCATTGTGACCAGGTGGGCGGGATGGGACCAGTAAAACCACAAGCGCCTCCATCAACGTACTCGGGTCGCCAAGACGAGTAGGATGCTGGCAGCGTAGCTCCCGTCAACTTTGGATTGTTGCGAAAGTTGATCCACCGCAGAGACGTCAACTGGGACCAAGACTCTGGTAGTGATCCAGTGATTTGTAGACTTTCTATGTTCATGTTGATTATCGACGTTTTCCAGCCGCCCATGTCACCGTCGGGCAGCGTCCCTGTCAAACCATTCACCTGCAGCTGAAGAGACGATAAGTTTCCTAGCTCTGTGAGGAATGCTGGGAATGGGCCTTGCAGGTTGCGAGCCCCAATGTTGAGGGTCACCACGTCCCCGTTCACGCAGAACACACCGCTGTACGAGCATGGGGCCTCAGGGCTATCAATCACCCAAGGATCGATCCAATTCGCTCCTTGAGTGCTGTCGAACAATTGCTTTAAGATACCTTTCCTCCAGGCGCACGGACATGAGCAAACTTGTGTGATCGCCAAGCAGGAGCATAGCAACAGCAGAGGCACGAAGGAGGAGAGAGCGATCATCTTTGTGGGCACGTTATGATCTAATCTTGCACGTGTTTTACCGCCCTTCTATCTTCGTGGGTACAACAAACGAGAACACGCAGTGGGAAAAGAATACTATTTGAGATCAATCGTTGGAAATTGTTCTAATTGTTGTGTGATTTGATGACTCGTGCAGTGTGTGCTTGCACACAGCTCACGCTACTGTTTGTCATGTACAGCTGCCCCTTGAACAAGATCGGCATACGTCGCTCGTCCAAGAGCATCTTTCGGCATTTTCAGCCGCGCGCACCAGCCAATGTTGTCCTCCGTCAACGCCTCCCTCTTTGCAGGGTCGTCGTTGCGTCTAGCGCCAGCATCGGCGCTCCTTGAAGCTACAAGGACTTCTTTTGGCAGCGTCGCGTCTTCGTAGTCCCAGCCGGGAATGAACAGAATTGCCTCTGTCTTGCGCAGCACTGCAACTCCTTGAACCGTCGCTCCTGTTCCATCAGGATAACGGTCAAACAAGTAAGGGAATTCGTGCTCTAGCTCCTCACCAAGGAGGACGTTGTCATCGGTGATGGCAGTCACCCGGTAGAACACAACACGTGAGGCGCCTAGCTCACGGCCGTCCTCTGCCGCCTCATCGGCATACAAGGACGAAGTCCCATCAAGTCTCCGTCGAATCCGGGAGGGGATCATGGAGGAGGTTGACGATACTCTCTTTGAATCGTCATCAGGCAGCGGGCATCTCCGCCCCACGATTGAGCCGACGTGAATATCGGTCACGTAGCACCCAGCGTACGATCCAGGCGTGCTGCTTGGCTCTGGGGCTTTGGTTGTGGGGGGAGTTCCGGTGCTGAGTGAGGACGCCTGAGCTGCGCCCTGTTCCGTCAGCCACAGCCTCTCCTCAGCGGAAAGATAGCGCCCACCACAGTACGCGATTCGCTCAATGAAGCTGTCATACTCAGGTCCATAGCCCTCCGCAAGCAGCAGCTCACCAGCCGGAATATCCTTGGTGGCAATAAAGAAATTAATATGCGTCTCCACAGGACCACGTTCCGGGAAGTGGCGGCGGCGGTACATAATCGCACCACGACGAAACGCAACGTTCCCCTCCTCCGCAAATCCAAACCGATGGTTGACGAACTTCATGATGTTGCCGCCTTTGATGCGACGGCCCATCCTGTCGATGCTCATTGCTGTGGAAATGGCGCCTTTGTCGCTTTCGTCCTTTCGACGAATTTTAGGGCCGCAATACAGAAAGCATGTCCCCATCGGCACAAAGTGCTTCGCTACCACTTCCAGCTCACCACGGAGGCGCATACAGGGACGAACTTGAATCAAGTTGAAGGGGAATTGGAGCACCGCGTCCCGGTGGGGAAGGGCAAGGCTTGCATGGTTCCCGTAGTAGTAGAGGGGTTGTTGACGCTCCACTAGGGGGACCCCGTTGTCCATAGTTCTGGGCAAGACAGAAGCGAGCGGGACGGCAGCTTCAGGAGCTGGGTCCGGCCGGTAAGTCTCCACGTACCACTCCGTATCACAGAACAACGGTGCTGGGTGCAGAGGTGCTGGTGGATGGTGCTGCAAGAGAAACTTATTGGTCTGGGCTGCAGCATTGTGCTGTGTCGCCATCGACGGCGTCGTGGGAGACGGCGCAATATTCGATGGAAACTTGGTGAGTGACGACGAAAGGCAGAGAAAACTCTCGCCAGCCTTGACGGTCCGTGTGGTGACCAGCACAGGGATGCGGCACGACGATACCTTCCCAGGAATGCCCGCAGTCAACGTGCACAGCATGCAATTTGCCTTTTCGGGATCGTCCGTCCAACGAGCGCGAGCACTCTGTTGTGTGACGGATACCGCACGATAATATCTCACCAACACATCTCTCTCCCCAAACCCGATAACAGTGAACTTTTCCGCGCCAAGGGGGCTGCAATAGTACATGACGCTCCCAGTTCGCCGCTTGCAGACGCAACGATCTTGGAAGAAGGTGCCGACTTGTTGTCGTCGAGTGAACAACGAGAACGCATCTCGATGAGCGTGGGCCAATGCAAGGAACTCTTCATCGCCCGAAGAGGCGTCATCGTCGTATTCTGCTGGGAGAGCAGAGGAGGAGGTCGATAGAAACGTGGCCTCGGTGTCTGCAGCATCGTCATCGTCGTCATCATCGCTTTCAGATGCTTCTTCACTCGAGGTCGACGCATCGCCATCAGAGTTGTGATTGCGTCGACGTGTCGAACTTGCAGCAGGCGCAGATCGTACCACTGGTTTTCGCACCTAGAAACGTGGCCTCGGTGTCTGCAGCATCGTCATCGTCGTCGTCATCAGCTTCAGATGCTCCTTCACTCGAGGTCGACGCATCGTCATCATCAGAGTTGTTATTGCGTCGTCGTTTCGAGCTTGCAGCAGGCGCAGATCGTACCACTGGTTTTCGCACCTTTGGGACTGATGGAGGTGGAGGTGGCAACCGCGTCGGAACCGACGTGATGTGCACTTCAAAATGAAACAGTGCCATCGGCCCCTTCACAGATCCGTAGTTGTACTCCGTCAGCACCAACGATCGGCGCTCCTCAGTGAATGTGCCAAGGTCATGAGAGACCTGCGGCTTCTCAGGGGCGTACACAGATGCGATCCACTCCACCACAGGAGACGGCAGTGGTGCTCCTCGTGTAGCACTCCTTTTCGGTTGCGCCCGTAGCACCAAATGAAATCTTTGAGTGTTGCGTTTGCTTGCGTGATGTGAGGTGCCAGGGATAAACCGAACAAGCACAGCCTCGTCCATCTTTTCATGAAGCCACAGCAAGCCTCGCGGCGCAAGTGAGGCGCTCACAAACAGGCCTGATGAAGCGTGTTGCATCATGCACCATTGGTGACTGGGAGGTGGCTGGAGGGCGGGTGAACTGGATGGTGATTCAACCGGCGACGACGATGCTGTTGGCTGTGGTTGTGAGGACTTCAGTGACCCGGTAAATTGAACAGGAATCAAGCGAAATGCAGAAACTGCTGGCAGCTCCAAAGTGCGGCGCCCTTCACCTTTCATTGCGTCACGCTCTAGCTCCATCTGATTACGAAGAGCATTGTTGTTGGCGCGAGCATGCACATAGTGCACGTTAGACTTGGGCTGCAGCACCTCAGGCGCCCACAGAAGTTGGAGCGGCTCTGGCGCATCCACTCCTTTGCGATGCGATACGTTAGCTGGGATCAACGTTGTTAAGACATAAAGGGTGTACGCTTCTTCACTTAACGTGAGCTCAGACGGCGGTAAGCCAACGTTGACTCTCTTTGTGGCATGTGTTTTCTCCGAGTGTTTCAGTTGTTTCGCTTTTCGCCTCAAGTCCCGTGCTTCTTCTTCCAGCGACTCCGCTAGGAGGCTGTGGTGGCTACGTTGCGTACAGTGGCTTGCGGCATCCGATACCCTGATGAAGCGCCTATCGCACACAGAACAGCGTATGTCAGACCCCCGCTTGATTTCTAGCACTTGTCTTCCTTTATGATACGTGTGGTTGATTCGTGTCACCGCCGCTTGCAGTTCCTCTTTCGCCGATGCGCCACCGTGAGAAGGGCCCACTGTTTGTTGTGGCAACTTGGGGGCCGGGAGCATCGTTTCTTCGCTGTGGAGAATCAAAACGAAATAATGAGCGCAATACAACAAGGAAGCAAGACTAACGTAAAACATTCAACTGCGTCCGATGTGAATCTGTATCTATGACAATGGGTCTTGGAAACTTCCCTTGCTCTCTTTGAGTTTCAATGGAGATGTGATCACACGTCGTTCAGGCGGGCTCCTTTGCAGTCGGCGCTCTTGAAAATACTGCGCCGATGCGGCAGGGGGCGCGCTCGACACAGTTGACGCGGTATCAATCGCATCAGCATCATAACTACGATGAGAGCCCAAAGTGCTCGCGTTGTTGTCATGCGATTCGGCGCTCCACATCCATGTGGAAGCGTTGCCTGGAAGGCGAAATGTCGACGCCAGCGGTTGGCGGCCCCGGAGTTCCTCGGACCTAAGAAACCGAGGATCCGAGGAGGGGATGGCTTCATGGTGGTCATGATGTGACCGTCGTCCTTCAGACGACGCTCGAGACACAGCAAAGGCACTGGATGCAGCGGACAAGTTGTGTTGCGATGGTGGGTGCGCGACGTCAGCATGGTACAACGTATCCACACGGCGAGCTGCTCCTCCCCCCACCACTCCGGTGGCACTCAGTGACGTGCTGCCCAAGGATGATCGATGCGCCATTGGTGTGTTGTTGTTCCCATCTCCAAATGTCGATCTTGTTGCCGATGTGTTGTGGTCTCTCAAGCTTGCTCCGTCACCAGAAGTGTTGTGCGAGTGAAGGACTGTGCGAATTCGGCGTAGCCTTTGGAGCGCACGTAGTCCATCCTCTCCTGCGGCACTGGACCCGACCTCAACGCTGCTGAGAATGAGCAACAATTCCTGCCGCTCTGCCTCCATTGCGCGCTGTTGCTCCGCTTGTTGCCGCTCACGAAGCTCCAACTGCTTTGTTGAGGCAGTCAGTGCGCTCTCCCGCCTGTGGAGTTCCTCTTCGCGTATTCGTGCGTGGCCAGCTACTTCAGTGTTGATGTCGGAAGCCCATTGCCGAAGTCGTATCTCAAGTGAAGCGCATGCATGTAATCGCTGCTCAATGTACGCCTCACGTTCACTGATCGACTCGTTCACAAGCCGTTGGCGATGTTGAAGTTCGCTGTTTTGGATGGTGATTGCCTCCTCCAGGCCTCTCCGCATTCGTTCCACTTCCAGTCGACGAGACGCAGACGCCTCGGACGCTTGAGATGCGTCGTCCAACAATTGCTGGGCATGAAGAGTCATTCGCTGGACGTGAGCAGCATCCGCGTCGAGATTATTTTGCCGAGCTTCCATCGTTGCCTCAAACGACGCGCTGCGTTGTGCGAGAGTCGATTCTTGGTTGGTCAGCTCCAACTCACGCCCAGCTATCCACTGGAGATTCTCCCTTACGGATGCTTCCCTTGCTGCAATGCGGTGGCTAAGATCCGCAGCATCATCCTGCATGGTCACCTCGGAGCGCCGCAGCTTAACCATCTCTCGTTCGTGCATTTCATGGGAGCGCTGGTTTTCCTCAGCGGCTTGCCTCAGTTGCTCCACCTCCTTCACAGCACGCCGATGCGTCTCTTCCAACTTGTTGTAGCGTTCTGTTGCGGTGCGTAGTTGTTTCTGAAGCCGTCTCACAAGTTCGTGCACTGCTTGCTGAAGCGCAAAATCACGTTGATAGTGAAGCCGCTCGCCTTCTTCGATCTGTTGTTGGAGGTTAGGGAAATCACTAAGGCGTGCGCTTGTAGGAGAGACCGAGCGTGCTTGTGGTGTGATGAGCGTGGGAGGTCTCAGTAACGTCATCAAACAGGGGGAAACACAAATCTCTTTTCTGTGACACAGCAGCAACGGTGAGGAGAAACAATGTCAATGTGTGGGTACGTACGGAACAATAAAAAATGCATCGAGTCGATAATACGGAAAACTGTCACTGCAAGTGGCAATAAAAAATTGAAGATAAATTGTGTGGGCAAGCAACGGCCCTTCACATTTGCTCTGCCCCTCTCCACATCCAAGTCCGTAGCCGCAATCAAATAAGTTCGCTATGTTTCGCTTTCAATCGTTCCACAATCGAGACAAACTTTTGAGGTTTGTTGTAAGCTGCAACGGAGCTTCTGCGCATCCGACGCCCGCTGTGTTCAAGTGGTGCGTGAATTTCAGATGGGTCTTCCCGAAGAAGTGGCACCTCAGAGGAGTCATAATTTGAAGCAGAGGTTGCCTTGTACATTCTCCTCGGCTGCTTTTTTGCGAAGCTCTTGGCTCCTGATGTGTCTCCAAATGCGTTGCTTGGCGACTGTTGCTTCGACATGCGTACTAGTTCTCGAATCCGCGCGCCTCGCCACCGGCTTTGCAAGATGGTTGCAGCCACGGCCATGCGCAGAGTTTCTCCACCAGAGGAATACATCAACTGACCGGGAACATGTGCACTGCGTTGCTGTTCACTATGATAGAGATCCCAGAACGATTGCCCGCCGTTGCTGCGCATGGGCGAGTAGGTCCCGCTGCTGCGGTTCGTCACAGAGCTTGAGAAGTCTACCGCTGCGTGGAGCGCGTCAACATCAGATTGCCTGGTTTGGGACTCGGCGGCTTTTCGAATAAATTGCCGCGTCTGGAAGCGAGAGTTCAAGACACGTCCTAGAATCTTCTCGTACTTTGGGGGGAGGGGCGTTGCATAGAAGTGTCGCATGAGTGCGTCGAATGTGGAGCCTTGCAGCACGCCGTTGTTGACGAGGGGGATTTCCAATGACGCCATGAACTTGAGCACCTCAGAGAACTTGAAGTTGTGTTTCAAGGAGGTAGTGGCGCCAACTGTGCCTGAAGATGTTGACGCTGTTGGGGATTGTGGCTTAGAGAACGATGCCGCAAGGTTTTGAATCGCACTTAGCGGGCCGCTGGTGCTATCTTCTGGAGTTGATTGAGCATCTCCAAAAACTGGGCCTAGCGGCAATCCAAGCCGCCTCAAAAACACTGACAGTTGCCCGATGGACATGTGCCCCTCCCCAGACCCGGCAATTTCTTTCCACAACCGCTGAAACCTCGCCACATCGTGTTCCTGTATGGCGTAGCGCTCCTCCATCTCGGCATGAGTAAAGGCATCAATAATCTCAGCGGCGAAGAAATTGATGCCGATCCATTGGCCCACAACGGCAAACGATAAGAAGTAGATGTACGCAACAAGGGGATAGGGTGCACAGTCACCGAGTTGGTCGCTGCAGACAGGCGTCTGCACAGTGCAACTGTACATCAACTCTGTCCAGTCATCAAAGGTGGCCACGCGAAGGAGCGCAATGAGGGCCTTGTCGAATCGATCAAAGTTTGCGTACTGCCCCACCCCCACTCGATCATAGGTAAACTGGACACGCCCAAACAGTTGCATACCAACTGCAGCATACACGTAGAACACGAGAAACAGCAAGAAGAACACATTGGCAAATGACGGCAGCGAGTACAGGAGAGTGTCCACAAGGACTTGAATGGTTTGTGTGACGTAGAAGATGCGGTAGAGTCGGAACACGCGCATTTGTCTGAGGAGACTAGCAGCTCCCTCGTTGGCGTTTGTTGCCTCCAGAATCAAACCCGCCACGGTCAAAATATTGTTCATGATGGAACCGCGGCCACGAGACGAATCCAAGAAGTTCCTCGTTCCATACACGAACCACGTGCACCCTGCACTAAGACAAAAGTAGCCAGTGAACACCCAATCAATCACAAGCAGGGTGTTGGCTGAGAGCGGTGGGTTGTCGGCAAACACGAGGCTTTCCAGCACAATGTGCACAATCACGATGATTGTTTGAATTGGCTCAAATGTCTTGTGTCTTACGATTCGACGCAGGTAGCTGCGTATCGATCCTTCTTCAATGCTGACGTGTAGCGGCGGCTTCACAAAAAATAATGCGCGTCGGTACATGCCGAGATACGCTTTCTGGTCGGGGTCGAGGAACACCTCATGGCTTTGCAATAACCGACTACGCAGGTCGTCTTCCATCTGGGCTTTGACGGTGAAGTACACGTCGCACATCGATGCAATGAAGAACTGGATGAGGAAAAAGTTAGTGAGCAGAATGTAGACAACGAAGAAGGGGATCATGTAGACTCGAGATAGAGGCTTTGGTGCCTGCCTCATCTCACCGCTACTATCTGCCCCCATGAACATGATGTCGCTCCAATTGTCAACCGTTGCAACTTGGAAAAGGGTCAGCAAACTTGATCCGAAAGTGTCAAAGTTGCGATCTGCAGGCTGCCACGTGAAATTCTTCGCAAGGCACGTCGCCTCGTCGGTCACTGTTCCCAGTGCCCCGTATGTCATGTCGCCCCAGTCCACATCCGTGCAGGCACTGAAGCGACCAGCGAATAGTCGCGTTCCAAAGGCCGAGAAACTTACCCACACGAGAATCGTGAGTAAACCAACATTACGAATCGATGGGACACTGGCCAGCGTCGAGCGGGCAACCACCTTGAGGCCCTCGTGTCGGCCAATCAATGAAAATGGACGAAGTAAGCGAGCAAGCCTCATCCAGTTGGCAACCTGTCGAAATGTTCGATTCTGTGTGAATACGACGCAGGCCACGACCAGCGACAGGACCATGACCGAAAAGTCGAAGATGTTCCATCGATAGTTGAAGTACCCCTTCAGCAGGCTCTTTTTTTTATGAAACACTCCATAGTGTAAAATCTTAAGAAGCGCCTCTGACAAGAACAGTAACGCCACCACAAGGTCGCTCCACTCCTTAAACTGCGACATGGTGCTATCAGGGTAGTCCGTCATATGGCCTAAGGCTACAGTGACCATTGAATAAAATACCACCACCGTGTACACTATATCAAATCGGCGGCTTTTGACGATGGAGCCAGCGGTGCGCCGGAGCCATGGGAGGTCCGCAACTTCTTTGTTATACACGTCACGGTATTCTTTGCGCAGGGTCTCCAGATCGTTGACATCTGTGTGCCGGTTAATGACGTCGTACTCCACCTCATCGTCTAGAACTCGCTGGGCTGTGGACTCGGACATGCTAGTGGGGCTACCGTCCGCCTCAAACTTGCTGGATGACTGAAGAGAATCCATCAGCTTCAAAAGTCCAATGCTAAGCTTTAAGGGATCGTCATCGTCACTGTCGTCGTTGTGAATTGAGGGTCGGGGTAGCAGTGCCGGTGGTGGGGTCGCTTTTGGTGAGTCACCAAGGAGGCGATCGAGCTTCTCGTCTTCAAAGCGAACGCTCCTTGTCCGTCCGCGAGGAAGCGGCTCAACTGACGACGGTGTTCCCAACAAGTCCTCCATTCCCTCTCCCAACGCGAAGGACGACACCATAAGAGGAAAGTGCCTGTTCTCACTCGCCACATCTGACGGCTTCGATGATGGATGTACCTGCGATGATTGCTTCAATGAGGTTTGTTTCTTTGGAGAAATTGGTAGTGGTGGAACGTCACGCGTCGACGTGACGCTTCTCGCACTTGATGCCCTACTCAGCAGTGCCGCGGCACGTGCAGCTCGCTGAGCCTTTGCACCGCTGCCTAAGATAAATGAGCTGTTGATGTTTTCTTGCTCGAATTCAGCGCTTGTTTGACGAGAAGTACGAGCGAGAGAGTCATTCATCGCAAACACCTCCATCGATGCCTCTCGCACTAGATCACCATCGTCATTATTCGCCGTCGCCATCTCCTCGTCTCCTTCCGCTGCGCCATCAATTGTCGTCCCAACGCCCCTCAACGATGACCTGCGACTGCTCGCCCCTCCACCAAACACGCCGCTTGCGACGGAAACAGGATCCAAGAAACTCACATGCTCTGAACGCACCAATAGAGTTTGCTCTGGTTCATCTTCCAGCATATCTGCGGACGTAATCATGACGGCAACGAACAAATTGAGCATCAGGTAACCACCAATCAAGTAACACAAACAGAAATACAGCGCGGAGTAGTCTCCTCGTGTTTGCATGCCTTGCACCATCATCGACCGCCATCCGTCGCCGCAAAAGATCACGAACACACTCACAGCACTATATCCAATGTTGTCGAAATTGAGACGAGGGACATTGTCACACAGCGACGTATCCACTCTGTTTGGGCTTGTCGTGTCGAGGCCACAATAGAGGCCAGCAAATAGTTGAGTTCCGACGAGTGACGCGAGAAACAACAAGACAAGCATGAACAGTAGCAGCGGCATGAGATCGCCAATCACGTACTTGAGCACTCGAATTTGTTTTCGGAGCGCCGGGAAACGCATAAGGACTTCGATCAGACGGAAAAGTCGGAGTGACGCAGCAGTTGGCGCTACGTTGAGGGACAACTCAACGATCGCGCCAATAGTCACGAGCAAATCAAAGACGCGGATAGGATCCAAAAAAAAACTCCCCCGCA
>CYKH01000931.1:0-31991 GCA_001460835.1 Bodo saltans | reverse complement strand
ATGGGGCCACGCTTCCATTCAGCGCACGCAAGAAACAAACTGCACATGGAATGCAGCGCGGTCCCCTTGAACAAGAACGAAGCACCATTGCCATCGATGGTGCTGTTGTTGTCGTGACTGCCGCTGCTCTTCTTGATGTGCTGCTGCGCAGCCCAGACATGACACAAAAGTTGATGGCTCGCATTGAAACGATCGGCACAGTCTGGGTTCGTGTTAACGGCGACGTTGGACGTAAAGAAATTGACAAATGTGGCAACACTGTGTTGCGTGGCGTTCAATGTATCGAAAGAATCGAATGATGCAGCCGGGACTCCAACAGCAGACTCGAATTCTCGCAGAAAATCTACGTGAATCGTTGTGTCTAGATGAACGTTTTCTTCTCCCTCTGTAGGGCCACTAACACCGCCTCCAGACCATCGAAATTCAGTAACGTACGGAGTTGGGCTTGTTGTTGGTGCATACTGTTCGTCATCCACTAACACCAATGGGGAGCGTTCCAAAAGAAGATTGGATCGCTCGGAACTCCGACAGATGTACAACAAGCAACAAGCAATTAGTGCAAAAAACGTCTTCATGGGGTAGCGCGTTTGTACAATGTTGATTCTCGTCATCAGTGTTTGGAAATTGTTGTGTTCTCTCGACTCAACGTAACTATGACTGAAACAAGTGCAACACTAAATAATGAGTGAAAGATGCTGAGGGTGCCACTAAAGTAACTGTCGAGCCGTTCTGATTTTTGTGCAAACATGCGTCTTGAATTCCAGACGTCTTTGAATTTAAGAAACCAAACGAGTTACAAACTGTTTTGCATTTTTTTTTTGAGAGTGAGGGGAGAGGTAAGGCATGATAATATTAAGAGAGGGGGGCGCCTTGCGCAAGCAGCATTTTTTTAAAAAAATTGAGGGTGGGGGGCGGGGGGGGGCGAGCAAAGACAGGGAACAGACGTGAATCATGACGAAACCGTCTCTTGTTGTGGAGTCACTGGAGGTATTTTGTGCTTATGTTTTGTTTGTGTTTACAGTGTGTGGGGGAATGACCTATCATCACGCAACTCTCTACGAAGGGGACACACGCACTAAGTATGACATACATTCTCAGCACTGGCAACGAAATGACACTTCAATTTGCTTTTAGCATCTCTCTTTTTTTTGTTCGTCCCATCTCTTCACTTGTTTCAAAAAGAATCTTCGCTGTACTCTTTTTGCCAAAAGTCACCTACGTGGACAGTGATCCTGAGGCGTATGACACGGCGCCATCGTGATGCAGATGATGAGGATGCTCCGGATCATTATCATGGACAGAAGTGCTCATTATCGCCGTCGCCGTCACAGCGCTCCCAAGTTCCACATTCTCCTCATTATTTCGCGGACTTTCATAGGTTGAAGGTTTTAGCATCACAACGTTTTCATGTGCGGCCCCACCCCGAAGCAGCCCAGATATTTGTTGCCCACCGATGCGGAGGATGTCACTTTTCTTTGATACCTCCAATTCCCCGTCGTCCTCCTCAACAGTACTTCCTTTGTTGCAGCATTGACGTGGGCCTGGTAGGTTCGGCGCCGCACTCATGAGTAACCCCGCAATGATCAGCACCCCGCCTCCACCCTGCACCAAGGAGATCCCCTCTCCTAAGAATATGGTACTGAAGATACACACAAAGAGCGGCTGGAGACAAAAATATATGGCGGCCGCCGCGGGAGATACGCCAGAGATGCCGACAGACACCAAGTAGTAGGCAAAGGTGGAGTTCACTAGCCCAGCAAAGCCAATGGCGATCAAGACCTCACGCGTGATGATGCCTGGCGTCGTCAGTTGATGCCACACAAGATCAATACGGCACACCACCACAATCAGCATTCCCACGAACCCATACAAGTAGGTTCGGAATAAGAATTCACTTTTGGGGAGGACTTTCACAACTGGCCGTTGGAATACAAGATACGCAGAGTACGCCGTGACGTTTGCCAACAAGAATAAGCAACCAATGTAGTACTCGGTACTGCTTGCTTCCTCTTGGGAGTTGGCGTTGCCGCATGCCTCCGACACCGTAAAGACACACCACACCTGCACCATCACCATGTTCCCCACCACCGCGAAGATGAGCGCCAAGATCTTTGCAAGAGACAGTGTTTCGTTGCAGAAAAGGAACGCCATGAAGCAGGTCAGAGGAGGGATCGCACACTGGAAGGCGCCTGATGTGATGGCGTTGGCATATTTGACGCCAGTGGACGCACACAGCATGTTGATGGTGCCACCTGCAATGCCAAGCGCGACGCAGCGCAACTTCATGCTGCGGCTCAGATCGTGAAACTCATCGGCCGATGCGACCGACGCAGTGTCGTTGATTTCAGACGATGAGGATGGGGATGATGTTGGTATTCCGTTATCTCCGTTGTCACCGTTCTTTTCAGAAAGGTGTTTCGGGTAGTCAGACGTTGACGACGCGAGGCCATCTTCCCCTCGATCAATCGTTGCCGTGTTGCGCCGCGTTTCATTTTCTTGAGAACACTTTGCAGTGGGAGATACGATAATAGCCTGGCGACGTTTTTTGTACATGCGGCCAAAGTGTATCACGGCAAACGCAGCAAGGCTCAGCAGCAGTCGAGCGGCAATGATCACAATCGGCGACACTTCATTCGAATCAATAAACGCGGATCGCACAATAGTCATAGACGCAGCAAATATCACTTGCGACGCTGCCAGCGCAATATGACTGTGAAGGGCACGCGGCGGTGCTCTTGGCGGTAACGATGGAGACCCTGCAGTGGTTGTTGTCGCCTCGGCAACGGTGATGCGTTGTTCTAGCGAGGAGATGCGTGGTGATACTACCGGTGATGAAAGCGTTGCAGGCACTGTTGGAGGTGCATCAGCTATCGGTGACGAGGATACCGTGATGGGTCGTATGGCTGACTGAAATGAACGTTCAGCACTCGTAGTGATATTGGGTGAGGACATTTATCTGGTGCACGTGAGTGACCTTGTTTGCTTTTTTGTTTGTTTGTTTGAACAGATATTTTTGGTTTCTCCTAGGAGGGATCAAACAAAATAGAACCCAATCTAATCGCCTTGCAAGAATGACAAGTCACGTTTTTCTTGGTTTATTTCGCGTTTGCTGCCGTTGGATCGAATGTTGTAGCATTGGCCGTCAAGAAAACACAATACAACGATAAAAGTGCGTCTCTGCATCCGTCCTCACACACGCCATTGTCGTTTACAAAGAGGTTTGTATGACACCCCCACCATCAGGAAACGCGTGCTCCATCAATACATTACTCACTGGTGGAGCGCGCACCCCTCAAGGCTGTCGTTCTGTTCCATATGACGTGGACTTTCACAGCATAGAACTTGTTCGTCGCTGCTTGCTGTTGTTGTGACAGGTGGGGCATCAACTTCCGAACCTTTACGGAAGGCGCCTTGGATCCACCTCGGGAGGTAGTGTGCGGGTACTGCATTCATTCAGGAAAGAGGAATTCATAGAGGCATTCAGCAGCATCCCGGCCACCACTAGCAGCCCACCCCCCGCTTGCAACAGCGACATCCCCTCGCCCAGAAAAATGGTGCTGAAGACGCACACCAAAACGGATTGACTACAAAAGTAGATCGCCGCGGCACTGGGTGACACACCAGATAGCCCAAGAGACACAAGGTAGTATGCAAGGCCAGACGTGATCACCCCGGAAAACCCAATGGCAACAAACACATTCGGCGACATGACACCAGGCGTTGTGATCTCGTCCCAGATCATCGTCCACATGCAGAGAGCAATGAGGCTCATACTGCACAGACCATAGATACAAGAACGAAATAAGAACTCGCTTGAGGGCAGCACCTGCACCACTGGCCGTTGGAACACAAGATACGTGCACCACACCGTCACACTTGCGACCGCGCACAAACAGCCAAAATAGTACGTTGAGCCTTCCGTTGAGGCTTGTTGCGGTGCACAGTGATCGGAGGTAGTTGTGAACATACACCAAATCTGAGTCATGATCATGTTCCCCAACACCGCCAAGATGAGTGCGACGACTTTGGTCATCGGCAGCATCTCACCATACACAAAGTACGCCATCACACACGTCACGGGAGGCACTGCACACTGAATACCACCGGCGGTGACTGCATTGGAATATTTCAGTCCACCAGCGGCTGCGAGGAGGTTCACGGTGTTGCAAACCGCTCCCAGCACGATGCATCGAATCTTGAGAGCTCGTGAAAGACCGTTAAACTCGTCGACATGTGCGTGGTCTGATGAAAAATCTGCTATTGTCGACAAAGCGATCTCCTTCCGTCGCCGTTGGCCACGGAAGAGATGGATGCCAGTGAAGAGGCATGTGCTAATGAACAATCGAGACCACACAATTACAATGGGCGAAACTTCTGCAGAGGATCGGTAGGCTGCACGGACGATTGTCATGGAAGCAGAGAACATCGCTTGCGATGCACCGAGTGCGAGGTGATACCGAAGGGAGGATGCTTTAGGCGGTTGTAAAGCAGCGCCCAGGGCATCATCCTTCGATGCCTGCTCGAATGGCATCGACGACGACGTAGATTTTGTGTGAGCGCTCATGGTTACCAAACAATGTCTTGATAAAATAAAAAAAAAGGGCTGGCCGAACCGTTAAAAAGAAGCGTGATACAGCAGAAAAAAAACACACGCATGTTTATAGATTGTGAATCGTATCGCGTTTAAAAATGTACCCATTTTTTTAATTGTGAACATTATTTTTTTGTTTGCGACCCAATGTGCGAGAGTATGTGGGCTTGGAATAATTTCAGGAAATCAGAGGAACAACGATTTGACATGTGAAGGATATCAACGTCGTGTTGAATGTATGCATGTGTAAACAAAGGATTGTGAAGATTCCACTGATGATGCCATCAGCGCTTGTGTGAAACAGAAACCGGCGGTGATTGTCATGCAGTTGTTATTGTGGGGCTTGCGTTCTCCAAACTGTCGTACTGTTCGCAGTGCCGTGGGCTTTCAGTGATAATAACCGGCAAGGTGTCGTTAGAGTCGCATTGCGCCACTTCATCACCAGCTGACTGCTGACGATCACTGTCACCACCGCGGCACCAACGAGGCAAGTAGTGAGGAGGCACGGCACCAAGAAGCAGACCAATCATCACTAACGCACCACCGCCCGCTTGGATGGCAGACACACCCTCGCCCAAAAACACCGTGCTAAAAATACAAATTAAAATAGGCTGGCTGCAGAAGTAGATGCCAGCGATACTGGGCGTCAAGCCCGAGATTCCCACAGAGACAAGGTAATACGCAAGGCCAGAATTGATCACGCCAGCGAACCCAATCGCGATGAATACGTTCTGTGACATGACACCTGGCGTTGTGATCTCGTCCCAGATCATCGTCCACGCACATAGGGCAATGATACTGATACTGCACAGCCCGTAAAGACATGAACGAAACAAGAACTCGCTTGTAGGTAGCAACTTCACCACCGGCCGTTGAAACACAAGGTACAGTGAGTACACCGTGACGTTCACGACCACACACAAGCAGCCAAAGTAGTAGGAGGAGCCATTTCCGATCATTGTGGTGCACGCATCGGAGGTGGTGAACAAGCACCAAATCTGCGTCATGATCATGTTGCCCGACACTGCTAAAACCAACGCAATCACCTTTGTCATCGGCAGCATCTCGCCGTAGACAAAGTAAGCAATCACGCACGTCACGGGAGGCACTGCACACTGAATCCCACCAGCAGTGACTGCATTGGAATATTTCACACCGCTGGCGGACCCAAGAAGGTTGATGGTGATCCCAATCGCACCAAGTAGCACGCTTCGTATTTTCATGGCACGTGTTAGGCCGTCGAACTCGTCCGCATGCATTATTTCGTGGCGCTCGACTTCGCCAGCAGCACCTCCTCCAGGTGATGATGCGACGTTGCTGCTCACCGATGAGGGCAGCGATTTCAGCCCTGATAGTTCCTTCATCCTCTGTTGCATGCGCACCAAATGGACGACGGTGAACACCAGCGTGCTCAGGAACAATCGAGACCACACAATAATAATCGGCGAGACCTCTTCCGATGAGCGAAAAGCAGACCGCACAAACGTCATGGAGGCGGCGAAAATAATCTGTGACGCGCCAAGAGCGAGATGGCAACGGAGTGACGAGGGGGGTGCAGGTGGGGCAAGTGGGCTGGGGGCAGGGCTATCCTCATCGCACTGCTTGTTGGATTGGGTTGTTGCCCCAGTCATCGTGATGGGCTCGCGAGTGACGAGCTTCGTTCCCTTCGCCAGCGACATGAATGAATCGATGGTACTTGTGTTCAGAGGAGGGGAAAAACGAAATCATTGAAAAAAAGGTTCCATGAATTCAAGAACAGTTATCGGTTCGGGGTTTTGGTTCGTTTCGCTTTGCGTCAAATGACAAGGGCAAAAGTCCTTGCCGCTTTCAGGTATCAAAATGATTCGTCGTGTGTTTCGTAAGATCATTGACTATTGATATGTTAAACTTCGAGGAAGGGGTGACACCAGAAAATAGGCAAACGTGGAGTTGATTAACCCGGATGGAAAAGCCAATTGCAATGAGTACTTGGTGAGTGATAATGCCGGACGTCGTCAACTGGTGCCACACGAGATCGAATCGAACAAGGGACAGTGCCAGCATTCCCACGAACCCGCATAAGTACGTTCGGAACAAGAATCACTCTTGGGGAGGAGTTTTACAACTGGCCGTTGGATACAAGATACGCTGAGTACGCATCACGTTCGCAAGCAGAAACAAGCAGCCCATGTGCAGCATCACCACTTCCATCTGCGTCGTCAGCGGAAGTTGCGTTGCCACATTCCACCGATGCCACAAACACGCACCACGCCTGGACCATCACCAAGTTCCCAACCACAGCAAGAATAAGAGCAATGACTTTGGGCAGCGACAACTTCTCTCTGCAGAAAAAAAATCGCAAAAAAAAAAAAACAAGTCAGCGGCGGAATGGCATGTTGCATGGCACCAGCTGTAACGGCGTTCGCGTACTTAATACCACTTGCAGATCCCAGCAAGTTGATTGTAATTCCGCACGCGCCCAACAAAATGCAGCGCACTCAAGTAAGCCTTTGTCAAGATTGTGAAAATCATCGTCCGAAGAAGCAGCAGTGCTGGTCGGTGAGGTCGCTTCATGCTTTAGTTGCTTTGTAGTCCCCTCGGAAATTGGAGAAAAGGCCACCCGAGACTTTTTCATCGACTGCAGTGCCGCACGACGGTACATACGAACATAATGTACCACCGTGAATGCATAGAGGCAAAGAAAAAGTCGCAGAGTCACCAGCACAATGGGGGAGACTTCATTTGAATCCACAAACGCAGACCGCACAATGGTCATTGTTGTAGAAAAAATGACCTGTGAGGCAACAAGGGCTATGTGGCAATAAAGAGGCTTATGAGGGAGTGGTGCAACGGGGGTGCTGAAAGCAACGCGCGGCGACGTTGAAGGGTTTGCAGCTGAAGGCAATTCCGTTGCTGCCACAATGTGACAATGATCGTCGTCGATGGTCCGAGTGGACATGACGATCCCCTAAAGTTGTCTTTCTATGTTTTGCAAGAATGACAAGCAACAAGGACAAAATGCGACGCATCATGGTCCCTCACAATTTGACAGACCCATTATCACAACACCTTCATAAGAAAAAAATCGTGTAAACTTTCCAGTTTCAGTAGCGATAAGCCACTGTGTCACAAACCAAGTTAAGGGGGGCGTCATGCGTGCGAGTTCGCCGAGTATTAAAGCGAAGCCTTTCGAGACTACTCAGGGCAATACCGCCCCAAAGAAGTCTCGCCAAAAACGCTAACCAATACACCGAAGAACAAAGCAACGGGCATTTATGCTCTTTCAAGAAACAAAAAAGTGGTTGGGGAGGGGGGAAAAACAACTTATTCAGCAAAGTTGGTTGACAGTACGATATAATAGATGGCGCCAGCACACTGTCTCAAGCAACTGTCTGACAGTTAGTTAAACATCCACTGGTAGATATCCTCAGTACTTCGAGCAAAAGCGCTCGACTCGTCGTGGGCTTTTGCAAGCACAATGATCTAGCGGCGCCGAACCGCCCCAACCCATTTCTGCGAGACAAGGGCCACGAGCAGTGCAATTCAACATCACACTGCACACCTCGTCGGAGGCTGCCTCAAGGTATTGATCGACGGTATGATGATGTTTAAGACCATCTGTTGGGCAAATATGTCGCCTCAGAAACTTTTGCGTCATTGCTTCAAGAAGGACGTCAAGGTAGTGGTGACCTCCATAATCAGTGAGTGGCTTGACCCATGAACTCGGCACGAGGCTCGTTTCGTGGAACACGTCGAAGATTTCAATTCGATCCCGTAGCGTCGAGCCTTTGGCTGCTCCTTCCCTACCGTTCAGACCTGACAAATCATCAAGTTGGCGAATGGCAGCTTTTATGGCGCACAGCGTTGCTAACCGTACAGCTTGCGTTCGTTCCTCAGAGAGGCACATCTCACGAAGAACTTTTTGCCACGGGTGGTAACCACGCTGGCCTCGGCGTGGGCCTGATCTCCGGATTGGCTGCGTATAGTGCAGCAAGTAGACCACAAGCCGCGTTGTGCTGGGCAATGCACGATGAATCGCGACGAAGCTTTTCGTCATGTCGGCTATGAGCTCACCGGGTAGCGTTCCCCAGAAGACAAGATCCCAGGCACCTCTGCCGTACACCACCATATCTGGTACGGACGCGGCAGAGTCAGCGCCCACTGCGTTGGTCCACTTCGGACTGTCACTGGATCCAAGCCGCAGGGTCACGTCGCCCGGTGCCCGCACAAATGTCAGCACAACAGGAGGACTCCCCCATGGTGTTGGTTCATGACGAGCAGTCAAATGATCTTCTGAGGTTGGTGTTTGTACCACCATGGATAACATTTTCTTGAAGAGGTGACAGCTCGTCAGGTTCCACATCATGCATAACATCGCACCCATAAGGCGCTGGTGGGAGTGACCAAGCAACGCAATCACAGGGGGTTTCTTGTTGTGCTGAATTTGCGTGTGGTACTGCTGCGACAAACAGCCCATTGGTCGCACAGCAATACGCGCCCCGGCAGGGCGTCCATCTTCAGCCTGAAACGTCACGACGCGAAGGTTGAAGATCGCGCGATCAAACGCAGTTGCATTAGACGGTAGAGCAGCAGCAGCGGTTGTTGGGCTTAATGTTCGGATGCATGGAGGGGTGAATGCGGCAACGCTGCTTTGAATCGAAGGAGGCACTTGTAACACTTCAAAGTTAACAGATTCAATCGAAATGTTCTTCTCCTTTCCACCCCAGATCCAGTCACATGCTGCAGCCTCCGCATAAGGAAGAGGGGCGGCGTTGAAGGCAGAAGGCTTAACACGATAGCAGTCAATAAACTCTGCGTCGCCTCCTCCGGTTGCGGTGGACTGTGCGCAGTAGTTTTCATGTGGAGGGGGGTACATCTCGTTCGCGTCCTTTGGCATATACTCTCTCGCTGAGTAACGGCGCAGATAGTGACGTGGGATAAATACCCAAGGGGACAACGACTTCATTGCCCTTGTGATGGTGTCGTGGTGCAGGGGCGGTGGATTGGTGTAGGGTGCGCCTTGGTCTCCTGGCAATGGTATCACCGCCCTCTCCACTAGGGTACCCCTCCCTAAGATGGCGAGCACTCTTCGCCCAGGAATAGCTGGAGCCGAAGGCGGTAGTGGCGGTACGATGACTGTCTTGTTTGCTTGGCGAGCAGTCAACGAAAGAATCACCTGTTGCTTAGATCTGAGTGCGTCTACTGCCAAAGGTTTGAACAGGGGAACACTAGGTGCATGTTTGTTCATTTTGACTCTTTGTCGGGTGGGTATGTACAAATCGCCGTCCCCCTCCCTCCGCTGTGGTGGCGGTGGGGAGTGGAGTACAATGGACTCGTGGTGATCGGCGAGTAGGACAAGGGCGATGATGAGGAGGACAGAAGTAATGACCACTGCGGCGACTACCAGACATGTCTTCCTCTTCTTACAAAGGTTGTCTCGGTCCTGCTGATGGCTTTGAAGCAGCCGTTTTTGATGATGAAACGCGAGCTGCATGAGGATGATAAGGCAACTCCTTCTCTCCAGGGCGCTTTAATCACTTCGTCCCGAAAAAGTAGCGAGGAAGAAAAAAAGGGAGAAAAAAAGTGGATTCTGATATGAAGTTATCACTTTAGTCACTATCAAAGCAAATAAAATAATTCACAAAGGAGAGGTGGTTCGTCGTGAAAGCCACAAAAAAAAAAAAAGAGGACGGCGCAAACAACCACACAGTGGTACCCAGCAGCGTTACTGTTTGTGGTTGCGCGCTCACATTTTCCTCGTCCAACACAAACCCACTCATCCATTCAAAACAGAACTATTTGATACGGGCGCGACCAGTCAGCCACGCCTCATCCCATTTATCGCGCTCATTCAAGTAATGCTCAAACGATCCACGAGCTGCAGTCACCTCATATCTTAACTTTGGGTTTGATGCTGGGATCCACAAGGAGAGGTTCGTCTCTTCACTCTTGGAGAACACCTTCAGCCCTCCTTTAAGGCTCGTCTCCATGGAATGTGCGTCCATAATCGTGCCGATCAGTCTCACCGGTCGGGGATTGTAATCAAAGTTGAGAGCGATGGGTGCACCTAGGATTCTTTCTTTTGTGTACCGCCACGGCTTCATGCGCCCTTGCTTGAGAGCTTCTACGGCGAGAGCACGTTCTTACGCAGCAACGGGAAGTCTGCTAAAGAACGCATTTGCACGGGCAACAAAAAATTGTTTGTTTGTGCGCTCTTGAGTGTAGCGCCCCATGATTGATTCGTTTCCACTTTTTTTTGGCCTGCTGAACGTGTCCGAAAAGGAAGAAATTCGTTTTCATCAGTGAAAGCGTCGTCTATCAAAATATTCAACCTGTAACTACAGTTGCAGACAATGATATCTATTGAATTGCGTTTCTGAAATTGTACAAAATAAAAAAAAATGTCACCCCATATGCCACATCAAGATGCAAGTGGGAGTTGAAACGCGGTTGATGCAACATAGCGCCCCTGCCTTCTAGCGTCGTGGTCGAACGATCCTTCCCACACATCACCATTTTTGTACGTGACGCGCCCTTTTCCATGCATTTGCCCCTCTACCCACTCCCCCTCGTAGACATATTCGTTCACACTGTAGTACACACCAATACCGTGGAACAAGCCGCTGCTCATCCCTCCCTCGTACGTATTGCCATTCGCAAATCGGAAAAAGCCAGAAGCCCCCTCCATGGCGCCGCGAGTGAAGTCGCCAATGTACTCATCGCCATCCATCGATAAATAGGCGCCTTTGCCGTGTAGCAAGTACTGGTCCACACTTCCTACGTAGCTGTCGCCATTGTGGAACTGAATGCGGCATTCTCCGGTGCCGCGGGCTCTAGGATCTGCCCACTTCCACTCGACATGATCACCGTTGCCCAACGATAAGGCTCCAGGTGATGAGACGACATTCTTCTCAATTCGACCCATAAAAGAGCTTCCCGACGTGGTTTGAACGATTGCATTGCCGTGAGCAGCACCATCACGTGTGGTAAGCGAGGCTTTGATATTCTTTGTTTGCAGCATCCCCTTCCCGTGTATCTTATCGTCGCGCCATCGGCCTTCGTACACAACGTTGGACGTGGACATGTCACCCTGCCCGTGCTTCTTGTCGTGCTTCCACTTTCCGTCGTACCGCACAGTGTTCTGCGGCGCATCGTACACGTAGGTGCCAACGCCTGATCGTTGCAATGTCAGTTGATTGTGCTGCCGTTGGTCGGTTGAGGTCTGGAGAAGGGCCTTATTGGTGCTTCGGTTGGACAAAGATGCACTAGTCCCAAGGGCGTTGGCGTACGCAGCTCCTCGAGCAGCAGCCGTCACGGTGGGACCACCTCCAATGTGTCCCATGTACTTGAGCTGAGGGGTGTATTGAATCGTTGCCACGCTTTTCGTTGGGTGTACCGATGACGAGGAGTTCAAACCAGCGATGGTGTATCGATGCTGAGCGTCCAGCGGAGCGCCTTCGTCGGAGGACGACGATGACGATCTCGCAGCATGTTGATGATGAGCTTGCTGCTGTCCTGCGGCGCTCTTGTGCTGTTGGCGACGGTCTTGGGCAACATCATCAATGAGGGATTGAGTGATTGCCTCAGCAAAACTTGTCGCCCGATTTCTCGCCGCCTCTTCCCTTTTCTTAGCGTCTTCGTCTGCCAGTGCAAATGCATCCACAGCGTGTGCAGCCGCTTCTCGCATACGATCGACCTCTGCCCGCGCAATCATGTCCATCACGCGTTGCCGATCTCGCTGTTCTAGTGCCAGGCGCTCCTCCTCCATCCGGCGACGCTCTGAAACGATCCGTGCGTAGTTTTCTTCTTCTCTTGCACGTGTTTCAGCCGCAAGCTGAGCTCGCTCCACTGCAAGTCGTTCCGTCCTGAGTAGTTCGGCCTTTTCGCGCTGCAGGGCTTCATCCGCCATGAGCATCTGCCTTCGCTTCTCCTCGTAGACATCCCGCTGCATGGTGTCTGTTTCCTGTTGCGATGATGTCTCCTGCTTTGCTCCAGACATGCTACTACGTTGCGGCGTTGGTCGATGGAGTGGTTTCTTGGGCGATGGATCATCGCCTGTTGGCTCTTCGGCCGCATCCCGTTCAACACGAGCCACAACCAACGACGGCTGCTGAGAAGACTCCCGAGTTCGACCGCCTGAAGGCGACTCGGACACTGGAGTGATCGACTGTTGCGGTGTGGTGGACCGTGACATTCTTGGACCACCCTTGCCAGCACGCCACTGTGCAATCCTATCACGAACACCACCGCCTCCAGGAGATGTTGAGCTGACAATTGCAGATGATGGGGCTGCGGTGTCGGTGACAATGGGAGGAGGGGTATCGTGTGGTAACGCTGCAGCAGCAGTGCCGTGTGCTGGTTGTGGCTGTGGGGGAGAAACTGCAGTTGCTGCTGGGGTATCAACCACTGTGGTGGGCACCGATGTCCCAATGATGGTTGTGGAGGGTGATGTGGAGCGCTGAATGCCACGCGCAGCGAGACGTTGGCGAATCGACTCTTGTAATTTGTCTTGGATTGACTTCAAGCCGGATGTGATCGATGTTGGTGACTCAACGCTCGAAGTTGCCGCTGCCGCTGTTGGCTGGGCAGCCGGTACTGTTGCGGTCGCCGGTGGTGGTGCCTCAACAGACGAGGCTGTGCTGCTGTTTCCTGGGTCCGCAGCAGCAGCAGAGGTTCCAGCTGCGGAGAGCGCAACTCCTGCATGCCTCTGGGCGCGTCTGAGGGCTGAGTCGACGGTACCCACTGTTTTCATCACAACAATAGAACCGTCAATCGGTGCCAGATCGGGAAGGACCCACACCACTGCCCCAGTTGCTTTGTTCGAGAAGTACACCGTGTTGCCCTGTGCTTTGGCAACACAATAGCGCCACGTATGCGTGGGGGGAGGGTCTCCGGTTGCAATGGGCGGCAACATGGAGGTTGGCGCGTACGCGTCGTGATGACGCTCGGGAAAGTGGCCGTACGTTGTGTTCCCTGCGACAATTTCCTTGGGAACTGTCGCCATGTGTTTCTTTTGTTCCAACTGTCCTTCTTTCTTCTTTCGTATCGTTCCTGTAATCAACAGATACCACCAAGAAGTTAACCTTTCATTTCATTTTTTTAATAAAAATAATGATGAGCGTTCTCTTTTCTTCCTCTTGTCGAAACCGAATTCCCAAGCCGTCTGCCTAAAAAAGTTGAACATGTTGTCGTCTGGTCGAGACATTCCAACACTCCACTACATGGGACCGTGACGCTTCGACTTCCACCGCAGAATCTTGGTGCCGATGAGGTGGCGCTTCTTGTTGGGGAAGTCCGTCAACTCTCCTCCTTGAGTCATCTTGAGGAAAACGCCGGAGAATTTTCGCACAAAGCGTTCTCTTTCAAGCTGCCGGGCGTGCTCTGGCTGCTCTGCCTTAAACTGCGCCAGACGTTCGTAGTAGGTGGCATTCTGTTGCAGCTGGCGCTTTTCATTCTCGTGGAGCGGACGTGTGTAGGACAGGCCGAGGTCGCGTGCCACCTCACTCCGTGAACGCCCTGTCTCGACGCACCCATTCATACCACGAGGATCCATGAAGTCTGCTATGTTGGTTGTGAGCGCCATTCCTTTATTCCAGTCGTGGTTCCAGTACTTGCCCCACCGATAAGAGACGGCATTGGGGGGCTGGATAATGTCCTGCACATCATGGTCTCTGATCACCTCCCAGTATTTCTTAAAATCTTCTTTCCGGAGTGCTCGTAGGGCACGTTTGAGGGCATGCTCCTTTGTGCCTAGCTTGAATTTCATCACGTTGTTGTGTGGGTTCGTCAGGAGATGGTTCCTCATGGAGCGTGCCGACAGAGCCATTTGCACAGCCTTCACTGCAGGCGACGTCGTGTCAAAATCATGCTTTGCGTATCGCTCCGTGTACTTGGCCTGCTCAGCGCGCTGCTTCTCCCTGACGCTCATCATGGAATGCGACACTGCTTTGCGGATGTCTTCGGGATAACCGTCAAGCATTTCTGACGGAATGTTAAAGCGATTTTCATACGCGTGATTGCGTGTTGGGTATTTTTTGTACCAGAATGGAAACCCTTTAGGTGCGCCGTCCAATGACTTCAGGATCTGCTGCAAGAACGGGTGTCGTGATTCGAAGTCTGTCTGTCGATGCTCATTCAGCTGCGCACCAAAAAACATTTCTTCTTGGCGTTTCTTTTGAACAGGGGTTAAATCTGCGTAGAGCGCACCATGAAGGTTCTTCAGCGCTCGACGCTGAGGAAAGAAAGGCTGAGGTGGCTCGGGGTTTTTGCGCCAAGGATACCACATCCAAATTGCAGGGTGCTCCATTGTATCAATCTCTTTCTTTAACGCATCGTGCGATCTGCGCCGCTGTTTACCTCGACCCTCTACCTGCTCTCCATCCACAGATTCCAGGCGGATTTTTTTGGCGTTGTTGAAATTCGTTGTCCGCGTGAAGCTGGTCTTCAGACTGAAGCCCTGCGCCTTGCGATACCGCTGTAGGAGCCCAGAAGATGATCGAAGCATTTTCTTTTGACTCTACTTACTATGTAAAACAACACCAGAATAAAAATAAATAGCAAACACAAGGTTTTACAGGCGATTTCACTAGCGTTGCAGCGCATCTCAGGTCATCCGCTGCATCCTCAAAATGACAACGAAGCTACTTGGGCTCTTGTTTCGATGTGGAATGTTCCTCTTCGCTTTGAGTCAATACCTCCGTTGCATAGAAATACGTCTCTGGCATTCGGTCGGCTTGGTGAACAACGGCAAAATGGTGATGTTGTGCCAAAGGAGATGATTCTGTGGGCCGGTCGTACCGCCCGCTCCTCCGTGGCGTCTTTTGACATGACTGCAAATACTTGTAGCCTGAACTCGATACAGCGTCCTTGCCAAATGCGATCTCATCGTAGCTGCGGAAGCCGTGTGTGTAAGGTAGCGTGTAGGGGTTCAGTAGCACCACATCATGCGCGTAGTTCGCGTGTGCGAGGCCGCCGTAGAGAAGACAATTCAGCATGCCCTGATCAATGTTCACCCCGCAGAGTTGAGGATCGTCCACGATTCGAGCGACAAGCGACTCCGCGAGCAAGTGCAACAGGTCTCGCACTGCGTCGTACGTTCCAAACATCAATCCCAGACACACAATCGGGAGAGGTTCTACAGCGGCCCACTCACCACTACCCACTGCACCACGTGCCCTGCCATCTGCATCAACTTTGTTGGTTCCCCCTTTGTGAGCTGCCCTATCCACCGAGGAAGGCGTTGGTATCGGCGCAACTCTCAGTCGGTATGACCATTGAACAGCAGCGAGCCCACAGCTTGCCCCCGCCAGCCGTTCGTGGAAGTCGAACACAATGGGATTATAGAGATCAAGCGACGCTGCATCGAAGCGCTCTGCGACCACAAACACAACGGAGCGGGACGGCGACGCTACTTTTGCAGAGGATGACTTCTGTGAGAGGCCTTCCACATGCTTGAATGGATCTGATTGGAAGAACGTGTCCCTCGTATCTACCATCATCACGTAACGGTATGGGGGAGGCGTGGTGCGTTGTCCTGACGGCTGAGGTGTTGCTGTTCCCTGGGGTGATTGCCCAACCGCTTCGCCTGTCGCAGCGGTTCGATCCCTCTCCTCAACTTCGCTGTTGCTATCCATCCATCGGGCCAACAATTCGGTACGGAATACTGCGACACCACAGTCCTTCAGTTTCAACGAGCTCATCAAAGGCCGTGTCGACAGCACTTCAATGTCCTCTAGGGTGCCATACGCTGCTTGATAGGAAGGAAGAAGCTCTTCATCCACGAACAACAATAGTTTGGTGCAACCACGCTTGTGAAACTTCACAAAGCTTCGAACAAAGCCACTGACAACGCTTGGCTCGAATGAGCCACACACGCCAAGCACTGCGTTGAGCGACCGACGGGAACATTCGCTCGCCTCGACATTTGCGGGTTGCTGCTCTGCAATCACAGGTGACGCGCCTAGTCTCGCGTTACCTGCACGACTACGGCGTAGCGTTGACGCAGCCACGGCGTCGTTGCTCAGCTCTTTCCAACGCCGTGTGAGGGCACTTGACGGAATGAGTGACACGGGAAGCGCCTCCATCGGTTGAATTACCGCCGCTTCAAACTGGGAACCGTTGCGTTGTGTCGTTGCGTTCACGGGGTTGACAATGCCGCGATGCAACAGGTAGAAATCGTCGTACATACCGCTCCGGCATGGTACAGTTAACCATGGTGCCTGTTGCGGCCTCTGCTTTGGGCATGCAAAGGGGCGGATAAACGCAATGGGTGAATCGTCCTTGATCGCACGGCTGCGACATGCCCGCTCCTTCCAACAGGTCTCTCGGCTACCAACCGGAAACTCTAAAGGAGGTAGCACATTCACAGTGAACGGCTTTATGTTAAGCCAACGATTGCTATCCCTCAACCACTGGCGATCGCGCAAACTTTGTACCACAGATGCGATCACAATTTCATGGGGATACCCAGGAGGAATCGGCGACTCCACAAGGGCAACTTGCACAAGATCTGAAAACTTTGCAACTGCGTGCAGCGTACCGAGGAAAAAGATGGGGCTGAACAGTTCAATATTGCGCCAGTCAATTTGAGCGCCATAGCCAGGTTTCGCAAGCGCTGTCAGGTCCAGCAGTGGACTGCTGTCATTGGCGTTGAATGCACGAACAAGACGCTGATGTTGGCGTCGTGCGGGTGGGTGCTCTCTTCTCCACCATCTCACCATTGCGGCGCCACTGTCTACCACGTATGGCAAGGTATTGACAAGATGACTCGCGTTGCTTTTGCCCAGCGAGACAAGTCGCAGGCAGTCACGATTGCATGTGCTCAAAGATTCGAACTGCGCAGCGCCAGCACGCGCGTGGCCCCGACACAGCACGGCGTCAGACGGTTGCATCACAACAACCTTGGCATCATGTGCAAACAGACCTTCGTCGTCAGCACCCCAATGCAACAGTTTACCCGCCGCAGCCAGCAGAAACTCTCCCGAGTTCGATGCGAGCAATGCCGCCGTTGAAGAAGGGATCGCGTCGTCTTCACGGCATGGGTTGGGGACGGAACTCAGAGAAGTATCAATAATCTCACCCGTTTTCTTCACACCAAACGTTCTGAGTATCTGCAGAGGGCGGCAACCAAGCCACGCAACCATAATGTCACATATTCCGAGCGGCAACCGAGCGCTGCCAAGTTGGACCGCTGCTACGTCGTATTCTCGTTTGTCTGCGAACACAAACAGCACCATATCGGCGCCACCAGTGATCGGCATCTCACCAACAATATCGAGTAAAGTACTCTTAAGAAACTCTGGTCGAGCTCCATTGGCAATAACGATGCGCTGGACACGCGGCTCCGCTGAGAGCGTCGCGATGAAGGGCGGCGCAAGAAACACGGCGGTCAATATGGCGAGCAACAGCAGCGGACCCACGCGCCACTTGTTGTTGCTTGTTATCTTTCGCGGCATTTTGTTGATGCGACTGCCGCAAATGTCCGTGTGTGATTACCACATTAATAATTATTTGAAGACTTTTGCTAGGAGAGAAAAAGACAGACTGACATTTCACACGATTGCGAAGTGCGAAACCAACATCATGACGAACATCACCGATGAATAGAAATGTTGCAATGATCAAATAGTTTATCTTGACCTTTGATGCGTAGGCGTAATGTTTGCTGGAGAGTATCGTACGTGTGTGTGTGTGTGTTTTCGCACCCGGAGCTATGTTGTTAGAGTGACGCAGCGCCGTCTTTGACCATATCACGGTTGACAAGCAGTTGGACGTCGCCAGTGCATTCACGCAGCAAGCGGGCCACCGGCACCCGGAAGTTTTCTGTGCTCGCCACATCTTCATCAGACGCCAAAATTCCATCGAGAACCCATTGCTTATCTTTCCCCGCTGCCATCACAATCACGTGCCGGGCGGCCTGGATGACGCGCCGCGTGATTGTGACACGTTCCACGTAGGGAGTGATGCCTTCATTTGGCATGCAGGGCACGGCAAACCTCTCGGTCTCCTTCGAGGCTGGTGTGCCAGGAAACAGGGACGCAGTGTGACCATCAGGGCCTACACCTAGCAACACAATGTCGAATTGTGGGCAGCCTGACTCATTCAACGGGAGCTGTGTCAAAAGCGCAGCCTCGAACGCAGCTGCACTATCCGCTGCGCTGATATCCACCGTCTCAATCTTTGTGACGTGCTTTGTCGGCACGGCGTGAAGGAGCTGCTCAAAGGCCATCAGAAAATTAGAATCTGGTGACGAGTCCGGAACCATACGCACGTCCCCAAAGTAGTACTGCACAGCCGAGGAGGCAAGAGGCAAGTGATGTGCCTTCATCGCAGCATAGAGTGCTTTGGGAGTGCTGCCACCGGACAACGCTAGCGATACTCGCGATTGAAGTTCACCCACCGTCGTCGTGTTCCGCTTTTGTTCTCCGTCGATGAGCGCAACGACGGATTGTAAGGCTGTGGAGATCAACGCAGCGTTGTCTTCACAAACAACAGTTTTAATTGGCATTGAGGGCTTACTAATCGATAAATGTACGGTTGTACAGCCAAAAACGAGGAAAGAGGGAAAAAAAATTCAGCGTCGGCAGTTTTTCCAGTGTTACTTGCAATCACAATGGAAAAGACGGAAAAAACTCTTTTTGTGTGTGCAAAAAAAAAAAGACAAGAGCTCTCTCACCTTGTCGTGTGCTCAACAGCAAACACGCGCTTGCAGTAGAACACCTTAAGTTCCCCAGTTGCTGACATGCGACAATTCTGGCACTGAAACAGTGTGCCTGTTGGGCTCGGGCGTGGAAGATCCTGTGGCGTATGGCACGACGCACAATAGTATTGCTGTTGGCGAGGCTGAGGCGGCGCAGCGACAGCGCTCGTCGTAGGTTGCGCAGACATTAAATTCTAACACATCAGAAATTGTAATTTTGTGAAGAAAAAAATGAACAGCAAACAATCGAAATGTGCTGGCAGTATTTAGACACCTTATGTTCACTTTTTTGTGCTTTGTTGCTTTAAACTACAACGCGCCAATGACGGCTCATGCTCCCTTCTTAAACGGTGTCGTACGTCGTCGACTGTTCTCTCTTTTTGTAGAACACACAGTTGGAGCCCTGGTTGCTAGCGCATCGTGGGCAAATTAGCCTGCCTTCGCTCTCGATTGCAACTTCGTAAGTGCAGCTAGCGCAAATGTATGTGCAGACAGGGCGGAGCTCGGGAACAGCGGATTTCAATGAGTCCATGTGCCTGCGCCTACTTCCTTCGTTTGTGATTTCTTGCGGAAAAGGGAAAACGCAACAACAACAACAAACAAATTACAAAAACACTGGACATGCGAACCCAATAACCTTCAACAAGAGCCTGCATTGTAAATGTAAAATTTCAAACTTTCGTACAGGTTTCAAAATTATCAGCGATCACGCGTCAGAATGATGTTTTTTTTCTTTCAACGGAGCAACCTCAATCAAAGCGCCCATCTAACTGGGACGAACGTGTTTCTCGCCGCCTCTCTTTCTCACTATTGGCGGGCAGTGGTGGACTACTTTTCGCATGCCAAGGCCAGAGCTTCACATCGCATTTGAGCGGACACGAGCCATTCGTACAATGCAACAAGAGTGTGCTCCCCAAGGGAAGAGGATGCACCAAGGCTAACCGGCTGCAGCAGGTCCACTGCGTCTTGTATGCCTTCCAGCAACTCACAGATCCCCTCACGTTGCCGCGCTCTTGCCGCTTGATCTCCTGGTGATGACTGCTGCGTCGTGGCAAATGAATCTGCATGCAACGGTGTGAGAGGCTCTTCCAATGAACGAAGCGCAAGCTCCCTCTCGTACATGGCGATGGTGTGTTTGAGCCGATTGGTCTCAGGAACCAACGTCTCGGTGACGTCAGACAATTGCTGCTTGGTACGTTTATGTGCGTCTGTTTCGTTGCGGTATCGAGTGTACAATTCTCGCAGCTCTGTTTGCACTTCCGCAATCAGCTGTTGTCGTTGTTCATGCGTCCCTGCCAATGCATCTCGTTGTTTTGCCAGGTCCACCAAAGAGCTGCGCTGCTGCTCCTCAGTGATGGCGTGGGTCCTTCGCGTGACAGACAGTTGATCCTGCGCGCGTTGGGCAAGATGGGAAAAGGACAGCACAAGAAAACGAGAGCGCTCCTCCACGTAGGGAGCCAGAATTGTGTTCCAATACAACAGGCACGCATCTCGTTGCTGTTGCATGAGAAGGGCCTGCTGGAGGATCGCCGATAACGCCCCTTGTTGCCTGTCGGCGAAGTGGCCACCACCAGTTTTGGGGCTACTTGCAGCGGAGGACAGCGGTGACGGTGGGGCGGCGGCTTGGACAAGGGCGTGCTGTGCTTCTTCCAAGAGCGCCGTGGTGCGATTATGCTCCTCTTGCAACTCCAGGATTTCTAAGTTTGCAGAACGAATGCGTTGCTCCAGACTCAGCAGTTGATGAGCGTGTGCTGACGTGGCACTTACCTCTCGGTGCTTTAACTCTGTGATTTGCTGTCCAAGTTCACGGACCTCCTTTTCGAGAGCCTGTTGGGCGATGGCACTTGTTTCTTGGGTCAAGCGGGAAAACTCCTCCAGCTCCAGCTTGAGGTGATCTTCACGTAGATGAGCATCGTCAAGTCGCCGCTGAAGACTTATCACCTCCCGTTGCACTGACGGTAGCGCGGCTACTGCGCTGCGTGACGCTTCTAATTCTTGGTGGTTGATAAGCAGCGCGGCAAGCTCCTTGTCTTTTGCTTCCAGCTCAAATTGAAGATGCGCTATTGTGCCACTGGATCGCGTCGCGGCCGCCTCCAACTCCGTGAGTTCATTGGTCAAGACCGAGCACCGATCGTGCGCTGCGCTGAGTTGATCTAATAAAGATTGCCCCTCAAAGTGGCTCTCACTGCGGAGGCGTTCCTCGGAGTGATGCCGCTGCTGCTCAAGGTCTCGCACTCTAGCCGTCGCCCCACGGGCGCCTGTCTCCAGCAGCCGGCGCTCAGATTCCTCGCGCTCGAGGCGCTCTCGAAGGGCGCACCTCTCGTCTTCAGACTCCTGCAAGTACCGCTCGTGGGTGGAGCGCAGCGTGTCGTGTGCAGTTCGCAAGTTTTGAATTTCCGCGTCCTGAGCGTGCAGCTGATTGGCACTACTGGTGATAATGTCGTTTGCTTGACGAAGAGCATGCTCAAGGTCCAGGATTCTTTTTGCTGACTGTTGTGCCTCAAGCTTTTGATGGTGGTGAGTATCCAAGTCGGCACCACGGCGGTCTTTCTCACTGCGCAGCGCCTGTACTGTTGCAGTCACATGTGCGAGCTCATCGATCAAGCTCTGGTTGCCACCGTTGGCATCCCTTAGCTCGATAGTCTGACGCTCCACCTGCGCCTCGAGTGCGCGCTTCTGATGCTCGCTGTTGGACAACAGTTGCGCAGTTCCATGGAGCTGCTCCTGAAGCAACGCCTTAGATTCCATGACGTAAGCATTCTCATGCGTTACCTGTTGAATGCGGGTGGAGAATTCAGCCATCTCGAACGCGTTCCTGTCCACTGTTGCTTCCAAAGATCGCTTCTTCATCTCAAGCTGGACCAAGAGTTCTGACTTTTGATGCAACTGATCGCGCATAGTCTGCAGTGTCAATAAGAACTCCGCAGTGGTGGATTCAAGCGCTGCTCTGTGGTGTTGCTCTGCATCATGCAAACGACCTTTAAGCTCATCTACCCGTTGAGAGGAAGTGAGAATTTCAACACGCAGACGAGCTGCTTCATCGTGGAGTTGTGCATGCGAGCGCGTCGCAGTATTGAGATCCTCAACTCTCGTTTCCAATGCGCGCACTTGGGCGGTTAGGCTTGCGTTCGCGGTACTAAGGACTTCCGCTTGCGAGCGTAACTCCTCCTCTCGTCGAATTCGCACATTCAATTCTTTGTTCGAAATCGCCTTCGCTGTGGCGATGTCGTCCACTGATTGTCGCTGCACAAGTTCGTAATGCTCTTCTGCTGCTGCCAAGAGCTGCTCTTGCTGCAAGCGCCGTGAACGTTCCTCCGTCAAAGAGTCTTGCAGCACCAGCAGTTCATTCTTGAGGCGTGCGACGGTGTTTGGAAGAATTTGACTTTGTTGCTGAGCGCTCGTGCGACTAGCATCAATCACCGTCTGCAACCGCTGCTCCACCGCTTCTTTCTCTGATCGCAGTTGCTCCACGAGCCGCTGCAACGTTGACGTTTGCATGTGGGAACGTTCGTGTTGCGCTTCAAGCGAGTGGATCTGTGAGCGAAGTTGTTCATTCTTTGAGCTGCGTTCCAGCACAGTGGCCTCCAATCGTGCGACATCCTCCTGCCACCGACGATGGGCACTGGCGCTCGACTCCTCCATGCCGCGTTTATTGTCGTCGAGCTGCTGTTGGAGAGCTTTATGTTGCTCTTGGGAGAGTGTGCTGCGTGTTGTCAGCTGGTCCATCATGCGTTGCTGCTCACGTAGCTTGCTCTCCAATGACCTAGTTTCCTCGCGAGATAATTCGATTTGTTGTCGGCTATGTTCTTTCGAGGAGCGCAATTCCTTCTCCGCCTCATCCGCCGCATCAAGCATCTTCCTGCGGAGATCATCCAATCGGCGTGTCCACGTAGCCTCATCTTCTTGCGCCCTCTGTTCTTGGGACTTGAGCCTTGCTTCGAGCTGACCTACACGGTGCTCCAACGCGGCACATTCTCGGCGGGCCTCTCGTTCATCTCTGCGAGCAGCACTGAGGTCGTTCCCAGCGCCATCTAGGTTGCGCGAGTGTTCCACGTCTCGCCGCTCCGCTTCAGACAGGCGTCGCTCGAGCTCCTGGCGCTCTTGGAGATGGAGCACTTCTCGACGTTTTAGATCCGTGACGGCCTCTTCCGCTGCTTTGAGAGACTTTTCCAACGAAAATGCAGAGGTGGTCAGTGTGTCTTTCATGATCGTCAGATCCGACACATCCGCTTCGAGGATCATGCCTCTCGCGAGGGCGGCTTCGTGTGCAACCCTGAGCGACGCGTAACTTGTCTTCTGATCTTCCAGCATCGCGCTGCGCTCCTCGATTTTCTTTTCGAGGTCTTCTTGCAGGTGGCGGAAATTGTGCATCAGTCGCTGCGTGTTTCCGTTGGCAAGAGAGGACGATCGCGCAAAGGAACGAACCATCGAATGCATTCGAAGCATCACGTCCTCGTAGAGCGCCAACCACGCAAGGCCCATTTGCGCATGTGCGACAAGTGCGGTGGTGGTGAGATCACCCACATACGCATCGGTGGTGACGGAGTATCGCTGCCGAATGACCGTGTCCGATAGTGAGAGCAATCTGAACAAGTCTCGTTCGTGCTCCACATGCAAGATGTACCGTTGCGTCTCTTCCTCAGAGACGCAGTCCCCAAGGGCACGTTGCATGACGCGGGACCTCATGATTCTTGTCAACTGCACCTCACGATCGCCTAAATACGAAGAATCTGCTAGCGAGGAGGCAAGCGTGGGAAGTCCACCCACCGCTGCTCCTTGCGATCGACCGATGCCGTTAGCAACAGTCGAGGAGGGAAAGGGATGAGAGAAAGTGGTGGAGGAGGTCATATCCGGAACGCTCCATATCGACACGGTCCGGTCTAACCCACCGCAGCACCAGACCGATCGTAACATTTGCACAGGGCCGAGGGCAATACATGAGTAGGCCGACACTCGACTCCCGTTTGCAACTTGTGTCAAGAACACAGGATCCGCATCCTCGTCCTCCCCTCCCTCATGTTTCTTTGCATTGTGTCCTCGAGGCGAAGGGGGCGTGAGGGTGTAGACGCTGAGAGTTTGATCATCGGATAGCGCAAGCATCCTCCCTTCAAGTGCGCGCAGACAAATCACAGGCGCCTTGTGCGTGCTGAACTCTGTCACAAACGTCATCTCGGGAGAGGCTGCCCCGAAATCAATGTCGGTGGCATGCCGAACGTTCTTCTGTTTTGCGTCCCACACTCGAATACGGCCGTCATTGGAGCCCGTCCATACGCGCACACTACGGCCGGTGCTCGATGAGCGCAGTTGTGGCTCCACTGCCAAGGCGCGCAGAGCACCTTCATGCGCATCGCACACCTCAACAGAGACTTCCGAGTGCTCCGCTGTCCATAACTGCAAAAGCCGTGACGATGTGCCAGCAAACACCCAGGTGGAGAAGGCGTGAGGGTGGTGTTGGTCCAGTCGCGGCACGTCGACCGCCGCCAGTGCCAGAATGGCACCACGGTCAACAGCTCCTCGCACGTCACCGCTGCTCTGCTGGAGAACATTATGCAAGGACGCGAATGCGGCGTCGTATTGGCGAATTAACCCGTCCTCACTGCCAGTGAATACAAACGTTCCACTTGAGGAGACGGCGATGCACGTGACAGAGCCACGATGCCCACGTAAGAGTGCGGCCTCTTTGTACGTGACAGAGTGAAACACCACAACAGTGCCATCTGTGAATCCTGCCCACATGGCATCAGCACCCACCGCACAGAGGGATGTGCAGGTGGTGTGCACCGTGGAGGACACAGACGTGGTGGTGACACGTGCGATCATATCGCCGGTGGCAGCATCTCGCACAATCAACGCGGCGTGACTGCCGTCTGAGTGCCACACAACAGCCCCATCGTTTGTGACTTCTGCTGCCTGAATGACTTCATTGACAGGGATCACATCAGATAGTCGAACGACATTGCTATCTTCGGTTGATACGGCGATGTCCAGAGGGATCACACCACTGTTCTTGGGTGCCGCTGCTTTGGTAGGTGAAGGCTTAGCGGGTGCATTCAAGGCACGCTGGAGTTGGTCAGAGTCCACGTAAACGTGGCCACTTGAAGTATGAGACGAGGCACGATGTTGGATGTAAGTTGTGCTGTGCGTGTCTGATGACGACGGGCTGCGGTTCAAGGCAGAACCAGCCGCGTCCACGTACTTCGTCGTGACGTCGTTGTGAGCTCCACCTCGGTGTGTGGGGCTTGCGTGGCGGCTGGGAATGCGCTCTGCTGACGCACGGTGCTGGGGTGAACTTGCGGCGGACGATGAAGACATCCCCGATGGTTTAGTGTCGGCCACGTACTCTGACGTCACTGTGCTTCCGAGGAGATCATTCGTCGATGCGGCGCGGGACGGTGACATGCGGGAGGCGGATGCTGCTCGGGCTAATGTTGAGGCAACGACCCCATTCATGCCTGTAGACATTTGAATGGGAGCGAACATTCTACTGCCGCGAAGGGGCGATGTACTAGAGGCCCCCACAGGGACGCCACTGCTGAAGGATACAGTGCGATCTTGTAGCATATCAAGGAAATTGACTGAGGACGGATGGCCCCCTTGCAGGGGGGACAAGATGCCTCCTGACTGGGGCTTCTTCTGAGGAGGAGAAGCGGCTCGAGGGCTGCCCGCCGCTTTTTTTTTTTCATGCCTGTAGACATTTGAATCGGAGCGAACATTCTACTGCCGCGAAGGGGCGATGTACTAGAGGCTCCCACAGGGACTCCACTGCTGAAGGATACAGTGCGATCTTGTAGCATCTCAAGAAAGTTGACTGAGGACGGATGGCCCCCTTGCAATGGGGACAAGATGCCTCCTGACTGGGGCTTCTTCTGAAGGGGAGAGGCAGCTCGAGGGCTGCCACCTGAGGACGTCGCAGCGTGACGTTGTCCCGGAGACGAACGAAGGCCGACGCCAACTCCACGACCGGGTGAGTCTGTTCGAAGGACCTCGACGGAGAACGAGCTACCATCAGAGCTCACACGATTCAATGCATGCTGATCTTTCAGCAACAAAGCAGCCCCACGAAGGGTTCTGCTGTGCAATTCAAAATGGCCGCGTTTCACGATATCGCATCGAATGCAATAGACCAGCTGGTCGAAGGACGGCATCACGTCGAAGGCGATGACTGAACCACTGCCCTCGAAGTGTACTGTGACTTCCACTGGAGGCATACTTCCTGTATGTAGTGGGGCAAACAAATGTATTCTCTCTTTCACGACGAGCGATAAAAATGTACGTGTGTGTTTGTGGCTGAAAATGTGAGACGATATGGGTGACTGTAGGAATCCCCAAGGAATCGTCTCCTCTTGTAATTATCTTTTTTTTGATTTCTAGCCGATGTGAATCTCAAAAGAACAAGATGAGGGTAATGAATTTGAAGAAGCAATCACACTCAGGATTTACATGCCATGTAAATCCACTGCGCGAAAAATAGAAATGAAAAAGATACTCATCAATTAGACTGGATGTGTGAAACACTTGGGCGTGGCATCCATCGCTTGCCCCTTCGTCTTATCCGTTGCTGAGGGAGAACGATACCCCCATGCGCCTCCTGTTGCTGATCATTATTCGTATCGGCAAGCAGTGCATCCAAATCAATCATCACGGGCGACGTTTGTTGCTGTGGTGCGGGGACCACTGCCGCCTTCTCCGTCATCACTGAACCGTCATGCGTCGTGGAGCCCACCTTCACCGAATTCCCAGCCGGGAAAGATGCATCTGTGTGGCCTGATGCTGATGATTGATGATGCACACTGGTTGCGTATGAAACGTGAGGGGTTTGCGTAGTGCGCGGAGGTTCATCAAGGTGAAAAGACTTTTTTAGGAGCATCGCGTCTGCGACAACTTGTTTTGTGAGAGCAAAGGGTTCGTTCCCTCGTAGAAACTGGCGCTGCTTCGTCAATCGCTTGAGACTCTTACGAGACAATGTTGCGACAGCGTTGGTAATCGTCGAGGGGAGGACCGCCTCCACCGCAGGCCACACGTCAATCCGCTTCAACCGCATAGTAAGATACAACTGGTGTGCGAATGTGTTCATTTTCTGGAGCAAGAGTCCTTTCAGCAGCAAATTGAGACATTGAGCATCTCCTTTCACTCGATGAAGTTGCATTTCCGACAAAATATTTCTCACCGGCGTCCAGTCCGCAAGTCGTTCACACGCCAAAAGCATCAACGTGAAGGTATCGGATGATGGCACGATAGATCTCTTCTCCTTCACGACGGCCTCGTACGACGCAAGAACGGCACGAGCATCTTGAGACAATAACAGGGTTTCCATCGACGCATTTAAGAACTGCACATCGGCGTCGATGCGCTGCATTCGTGCTAACATGGCAATTGCTTCTTCCACCAGCCCATTTTCATGCAATCCGCGTAGCAGTGCGGTGGCCATCGCTGCGTCAGGCTCAATAAAAAGGTTGTCAATGGCATCCGCAAAGCGCTTCACGGCGAAGTGCATGATCTCGCATCTGTTGCAAATGTCAAAATATGCAGCGTAAGTGGTACGCGTGGGAAGCGTGACGTAACGGTCTGCATCCAGCAAGATACGGTGAGCAAGGTGGACGGTGGGCTGATCCGTGGCGCCAGAGAGTGCCAATGCACCCATGACAGATTCCATGACTTGCGGAGTGGGAGCAGTAAACCCACTACGCATGTGGAAGTAAGCTTCCTTCATCCAGTCAAGACACTTAAGACTTTGCGTCGATGCCAGCAAGCCTCCGTGAGGAACGGGAGGATGCTCCTGTTGGGCTATTGGATCGGAAGTTGTGGATTTCGGTAATGAGGCCCTCGTGGAGCTCGTGAGTTGCCCTTGCTTTTGACTGTACGCCTCAACTAGTGGCTCAGCATGGGCTTGGCCCCAGACTGTAAAAAGTGCTGTCCACACCTTCGGCTGCAGCGGCAACTGTTTACGAAACACATCGCTCATTGCAGAGCCAAGAAGGTCGATCTTTTCGGACAGCGGTAATTCTCCTGCTTCCAATAAATGCCGAACACGTCGTTCTGCGAGCAATGACGGGTTAGACACATCCCTGTGTTCTGGAAACTGCCACGAATCTTTGTTCGTTGTGTTTGAGAGCTGCCCAATTTGGTTTCGAAACGCGAATCTCGCATCGGTCGAGGGCACATTGGTCTCATCAAATGGCGCAGCGTATCGCCGGTAGATGACCTCTTCGCCGGTGGAAGGATCGATTCGTTTCACCTCTTCGCCTCCCGTCAAGCCGCCTGGTCGCTGTTGAAGACTGTTAGATGTGAGGCGGTAGCCCTCCTCGGCCTCTGCGGCAACGCGTCGGGCCTCACTGGTTAAGCCGTGTTCAAGATTGTGCTGGCCACGACGTTGTCCAAACTTAAACGCCGTTTCCCGCTTCACACTCATTCGATCATTCAGTCGCATTTTATTCCTTTCAACTTTTGCCTCTCCCTCAGCAACAAACGCCTCATCGCTGCCCATTTTAAAGACTAGATCAGCTTGGCGCAGACTCCACATGCTTGAGGGACCTTGTGACGCCCGCAACCGCCTTGTAGAAGAGACAACACCTCTGCGAGAGTACACAACTACAGAGAACGCACAAACGCTTCTTGCGGCAAAGCAGGTTGGTTGTGACAGTACAGGACGCATTTTTACAAAGAGTCTTTTAACTTAAACGATGTAGAAAAATGAACAAAAATAAAATATATCAAATCAAACTGTTTGGTGAAGTGACGACAGAATACAGAGCAAACGCGCTGGGGGGCAACCTTGTCCAAAAAGCATTTTCATCTCAATCATGCAAAAAAGGGGGGACGCGAAAAAAGAATACGCCAGGGAGAAAAGTAAGCGACGCGAAACCACACAATAGAAAAATCGTTCATTATCACTCAGCACAAGAGGCCCGTCGCTTCACCTTCGAAGCCAACACGACCAACCGCTTCAACTGTTCGCTTTGAGATAAGTTGGGATTGTGTGAAAATAGAAAGGGAATAGTTACATCTGCATCACCAGCTGCCGCCATCAGTTTTTTGTCTGACAACTGCTTGACAGTGCGTTCCTTGTCACCATCAACAAGTTCCACCAACTTCAGAGATTTCGGCGGAGTAGGGTCCGCACATGGTTCAAGAACACTATCACGCCATGTCGCTCCCAACACCATGCTGGCCACCACCAAGGCAAGCTGCAATCCAAGCGCACCGACTGCAAATCCATTTGATGTCGTCTCGTCCCCAGTAGCGGCAGCGACCTCAGAGGCGACGGCCAGCACGCCAAGCGCCACGTACGAGGCAGTGTCGATGCGCGTCAGCACCGGGCGCAGGTACGCAAACAGACACACCACCGCCGTCGTCAGCGCAGCAAGCGTGCCGGCGCCCCACTGCATCGCAAAGCACGCGGCCGACGCAGACGACCCCGTCGCCTCCGCCGCGCCAGCCACCAGGCCGCACAGCGCAATGAAGCTGCAGTCCACCGCAACGTACGTGCGGCGCCGCGCGCTGTACATCCGGAAGAACGCGCCGAAGTGGTGCGCGTACCACCGCGAGCCCGCGTCCCCACGCCGCCACGTCCACGCACCGCTCGGCTCCCACGCGAAGCTCCGCACAGCCTGCGCGCGCCGGAACACAGCCTCGACACACGCACTCGCGTGGCGCCGGGTCGCTCGCGATGCGCCGCCGCCGGCGCCACGCCGCGCGGCTGCAGGAACGAACGCAACAGCACAACTAACACGTGCGTGCACAACGTAGCCAACCGACGCAATCGCACCAACCCACAGCGCAATGCACGGCAGCGCCAGCGCAACGCGCACGCCAACGCCAAGGTCGACGGCCGTCAGCACCGTCACGCACGCCGACAGCGTCGGCTGCAGGAACATCACGAAGAAGCCCGCGCTCGACCCAGGCAGCAGGTCGTGGCCAAGCAGGTCCAGCAGCGACTCGAGCGCACGCACACCAATGCTGCCCGACGGCTCGCCACCGCGGCCGTGCACCATCCGCTGCCGCGCAAGCTCCACCGCGTGCATCAGCACACCGCTCGCCACGACAATCGCCGTGTTGCCGACCATCGTGCCCGCAGCTGGCCCAGCCGTGTCCCCAAGCGGCGAAAGCGTCAGCTGAGTCGGGCTGTCCGCCGCGCTCAGCGCAACCTTCGCCGCGTCCTCGCCGTTGTCCTCCGCGTACTGCGCCGCCGCGCACCGATACGCAAGGCGCGCGGCGGCGGACGCGCCCTGCACCACCGCGAACCCAGAGGCCGAGCAACCGCCCGTGAAGACGCACGCCATGTTTGCAGCCGTCGCCGCGGCAGAGGCACCCGATGCGACGCCAGGCGGCAGTGGCGCAGAATCGTCGTGAACTATCACTTCCTTTGTCGGCGACGCAGAATCGGTGAAGCACGGGGCAGACGGGCTTTTCAGAGCTGGGCCAACTAACGCAATAAATGCAAAGAGTATGGTGTTCTTATCGTCTGTCTGCGTTGTATCATAATACGTGTCGGAAGGGAGACACGGGAACCCCCCTAGCGCTGTCATGGACAGCTGCGCGGCAGATCCACACAACTTTGTCCGGCACACGGTCATGACACGCGCTAATGGGCTGAAGGCGGCGTTCCAGGAGGTTGGAATATTTCCGTGGAGCTTCGGGTTATTCTGCAGTGTCAAGATAATCATACCAGTCCAGCGGACGGTGGTGGGGAGGGTCCCTCGCAGATCGTTGTGGCTTAGCATCAGCGTGTTAAGATTCATCAAACTTCCAAACGATGCTGGGAACCCCCCTTCCAACTGGTTGTGATCGGCAAAGAAGGATGTGAGGGCGGTCCATTTATCTCCCCATGCAGTGGGAATTGTACCGCTGAATTGATTGTAACTTGCGGCGAACTGGGTAATTTGTGTAAACGCAGCAAACGTAGTGGGGAAGTCGCCGGAGAAGGAATTATTTGCTAGGACCAGCATAAACATGGCAGTCCACTGCCCAAACTCTCCTGAAAGCGAGCCGCTGAATGCGTTGTTGGATATTATGAGCCGTTGAAGTCGTCTCCACTGACTAAATTCTTTTGGTAAACTTCCTGACAGTCCATTTTTGAACGCGATGAAATGAGTGAGGTTTGCCCAAGATGCCAAAGTGACTGGTATGGTGCCGACAAGGCGGTTATTACTGACGTAGAACTCCTTGACATCTCGCCAAGCTGAGTAACTGCTGGGAATCGTTCCGTACATGTCACATCCCGCGACATCGAATACTATCATCTTCGTGAAGTTGCTAAAATCGTTGCACAGGGTTCCTGTGATAAGAGGGTTGTTGGCGATTCGCAGCTCCTGTACGTTCGTCCATACAGAAAATGTATCTGGCAACACTCCCGACAAGCTGTTGTTGTGAACATGAAATTCCAACAAATTGCTCCAGTTGGTGTATGATAGAGGAATCGTGCCATGGAGTTGATTGCTGTACGCTCTAAACTCTAAAAGTGATGTTCCCCATTTGCTAAACTCGGGCGGGAGCGTTCCAGTGAATGTGTTCGTGTCTACATGAAACGAGGTGATATTGGGGCAGTGTACTGACAATGGCACAAATTGTGAAAGTGGTCCGGACAACAAATTGTCGTCTAATTGTCGTCGATTTGAAACGTACGCAAGCGCGGCCAAGAGGTTAAGTATTCAGGCGGTACAGCGCCCGTAAACGCATTTTGGGAGACGAAAAATATCTCGAGGTTGATCCAACTTGCGTATGACA
>CYKH01000929.1:54818-73527 GCA_001460835.1 Bodo saltans | reverse complement strand
GGTTGACTGCGCGGAATGGGCCACATACATAATTGATCCCGATATTAGAAACTTTGCAACCTCCAATGATGAGTCGAACGAGTCGATGGAGGCTGAGACGATGAGGTGGCCGACGTCGACAAATGCTTTGTTCATAGCTAGGCTCCGCCATATGCGCCGCTCTCTTAATTTTTGGGATGTGACTGACGCGACCAACCTGGAAATGCTAGACTAGACTCCCATAGTTAGAGCTCTGTTTTCGGAAAGAAAGTCAGTTCCATTCAGAAAACTAACTTGCATCACAAAGAAACTCAGTTATGCATTGGAGGTACTCAGTAAGCTACACTCGAGCATTTACTTGCGAGGGACGATGACCGGTTTCCCCCCGGTCCATTTTTTCTCCAAAAAAAGTGATCTGTCGTAGAGAACGATAACGATGTCGACAAACTTCAAAAAAAAAAGTAGGACTTTTGATGTTCGTATGAACAACAGTCAAGCATCGACGTCGCCCACAGTGTATGTTTTGGCGAGAGCGATACCCACTTCTGTGATTTTACTGCAGTATTGCATCTTAAATTGTTGCAACTGCAAGTTTTGCAAAGACTCTATGCCGTCATCTGTAATACGCAAGCAACCACTGATGTCGAGAAACTGCAGCTTCCCGAGGTGTTGGCAGATGAAAGAAAGTCCGCCGTTTGTGATCTTTCGGCAGTTGCGAATGACCAGACATTCAAGCTGACCGCAAGGCGCAAGATGCAACAGCCCCTCGTCTGTGATAGCGGAGCACGCCGCCATACTGACACTCACAAGTCGTTTTAGTTTTCCAACGTGCTCAAGGCCTTCATCTGTAATGCCTTCGCACCAGTCCATAGAGAGGTATCGCAAGTGAGGAAAAGTGTCTGCGATTCGGGCCAACCCCCTCCCAGTTATGTTACTGCAAAATGAAATATCCAACTCCACGAGTACATCAGCAAGTCCTTCCAGGGACGCAATGCTGTCATTGCTCATCGAGCAATTTCTAAGGCGCAGTATTCTCAAGTGCTTAAGCGTTGCCAAAACACTTGTGGTTGAGATCTTGTCGCAGCCGCTCACGTCAAGGTGAGTCAAGAAGCGGTGGTGCATGCCGATGTAAGAAAGCCCTTCGTCTGTCACCCCGCCGCAAAAACCAACACGTAATTCCTGCAGATGTTTTAAAGACTCAAGCAGTAGAATGCTTGCGTTGCTGATGCCACGACAATACCTCACGTCAAGGCTGCGCAGTTTCGCGCACCAATGGAGAGACGACAAGCCCTCATCGCTGATGCCGGTGTGCACAAGACTGAGCTCCTGAAGATGAAAGAAAGCAGAGGTGCAATAGCAAAGTCCACGATTCGTGATGTTCGCACAAAAACTGACGTTGAGACACCGCAGGTTGCGTAGCACCTTAATGCTATGGAGCGCCACGTCTGTAATGACAGTGTCCGAAACGTTCAGACTGAGAAGGAGTTGAGTTGCGATGTTCCGACGTTTCCATCGAACAGTACTATCAGCTTTCCGGAGGAAGCTCATCGTTCACAAATGGAGAAGAATTGATGATCTCTCAACCTCGATGTGTGCTGGTGAAATACAGTACAAAGCGAGCACACAAACAATAAAACGTTCCAATTGATTTGAGGGAGGAGACAAGACGACGCACAATACCTGTGTTTTTATTTGTGGATAATCTACAGCAAAACTACAAACTGTACTGAACACGTTGCGCTCGACGTGAAGTGTTCAACGACTCCCTGCAGTTTTCTTCAAATATGCTTGAGAACCCCACATCGCAGCATTTCCATCGGTGGTGGTGGCTACTGATGTCGGCCGGCTGTGCGCCGTAAGAGCATCTAAGGTGTCTCCTAACGTCATGGTCGGAACAGGCAGGTCGAGCCGCCGGGAACTTTCTTCCGAGCCCGACGAGGTGACCGAGACATGAATTTGGCGCCACGAGGGTTGTTCAATGCCGAACTCCCTTAGAATCGCCAGCCTCTTACGCACCAGGAACACTGCACGATCCCTCCACCTGCGAATCTTGTCACGGCGTCGTTCGGAGAAGCACTCAACTCTCGCAACACGGCTCAACAAGTAGCACCAATTCCCAACAGACGGCCTGCTTTCAAACCCCTTGTCCTCCATAATACTCGAGCAGCTCGTCAGCCAGTGCTTGGGGTGCATTGGCTCCGCTTTTCGATACACCCAACGGAGGGCATTCCAGATCATTTCTTGTTCTGTGGGGGTTAGAGTTTCCTCGGCAAGGTTCTCCACCAGCCGACCCAACCGGTAGAATGCTTCTTCATCATTGAGGTTACACTCTACAGCACGGCACGCAGAGTAGATTTCATTCGTGTCATCCCTCCACTCCTCCTCGAAGTCTTCATCGTAGCCGTCGGAGTCGTCGGAGCTGTTTGCACCAGCTGAGCTGTCCACCGCAAACATCAGCTCTTCTCCGTCGAATTCCGCTCCCTCTCTAAGAGCTTTGACAGCACTTGTTTTGAGCTTGAGGACTTCTAAACGTTCGGCGTATCGCCGCTCTTGTTCTACCGCCATCGTTGGGTCAAGAATTGCCGCGTCAACACCGCCGGGAGGCTCGTCGGGGATCATGCGAGGCACAGCTGTCTGCAGCGGTCGCTCACGTGATCGCGCTCCAGCGTTAAGGCCCCTTGCAGGAAGCTGCACCATATCCACAGACGCGGTGTTAGGGACAGCGTAGTAGAATCGTGCTTGCTCAAGAAATTCCTTCTCAATCACGTCAGGATCATCATTGGGGCGATTTCCTGACGCCATCGCCGCCTGCTGTTCGCGTTCGAGCTCTTCCATCGCAAGACGTTCTTCCTCTGCCTTCTCTGCGGCAATTTCATCGTAAATGTCTTGCTCTAATTGCTGCGTGTACGTGGAGGATAGTTGGGCAGCAGATATGATCCGATCACCGATAAGCGAACTATCTTGTGCCGCAGTGCTTTTACGGTGGGCCTGGGGGACCTTGCGCCACAGTAATCCATCGTACTCTACCGCAGGTTCTGTGGTTTCTGTTGGCGGTGGTGGGGATGATGCGTTTATTGTCGCAGCGGCGTTTGTGATGCTGACCTCAAGGTCTGTTGTGTCCATCGCAGTTCTAACTTAACGAAATGCACTAAAGTGCCGTGTGCAACCAAAAGAAAGAAAGAAAAAACGTTGTCTGGATAAAATGAAAGGAGCGAGTAGGAATAGTCAGGCTAACCAAAGTCACACATCTGGAAAATTCTACAATCTCGCTCTTGAGGGGAAATCATAACCACAGCACAAGGAACATGGGCTCCTTGAACTCACCTGCAAGGGGGACAGCGGTTCTACACAACAGCCTTTTTTCTCTATGACTCCTGGTCTTCATCAGAGTCGTCACAGTCATCTCGTGACACTTCAGAGCGGAGCTGCGACGATTGCATGGACGACGGTGCCGCAGCAGGTGGCTTCGCCTCCAACGAAAATACAGAGGCAGCGTTCGTGGAGGGAGTCAACCAACTCGGCACATCAACAAGTTTGGCCTTTTCCCATGCGCACAATAACGTGTTGAGAGATTTCACCTCGCGGAATAGAGGCTTGTAAATATCGTGAGCATCTGCGGTAGGAAACAATCTTGTAAAATGAGTTCGACGGAGGTTTTCTTCCTCTGCCTGGCACACAGCCTCGAGTTCGGCAGGTGACAGCGTTGAAAAGAAGGGATGCATCTTGATCGTATCTGCAAGTTTCTTCTCTTTGGACTTTTTTGAGAGTGGTTTCTTATCCATCGAGTAGCTTCCCACAAGTGTCAACATCTCTGCAATCATGTTGGCCTTGACGCGTTGATCTAGCAAGGAACACGTGGTGGACAGACTAGGCATGATATTGACCTCCATGAGAATGGGCTCAAAGTTTTCTCGGATCAACACATCGAAGCCGTACAGTTCAAAGCAATTATTGACACCGGATGGATTGAGAGGGCCGAATGCAGTCCGCATTTGCTGTGCCACATCTGTTTCAATGGACAGAAGTGTTTTGATGATCACGTCTTCTACCTTCTTCCACATCGTTGCCCAGTCCCAACCTTTGGAGGCGAAGTAGCGCTTGACGGTGGACAGAACCCATTTGCTGCCACGTTCATCATCGTCACCACCTGCATCATCAGGGTTGACAAACGCCTCTGTGTTGGACTTGTTGATGCAATAGTTCGTCAAGTGCGCTGTCGATGAGGTCACTTTCATGCCCTTGCCGTTTTGAGGCTTTGGGTACGGTGTTGTCGCAAAGCGTACCAAGCCCTCATCATACAGATACACACGTAGAGGGACGTATGACGTGACAACCACGTACAACCGCAAGTCGAACTTGTACCCGTGAACAAGGAGCGGGTCGTGGATGTATCGCTGAACAAGCCATTTTCCTTTCGGGGGCTTGCCGTTGCATAACAACCGCATCCTCCGCCCACAAGCACTCGCAACTTGTTTGATGATGTACACGTTTTTATGCATACCTTGCGGAGGGCAGTCAGCGGCGGCCATGTCTCTTGCCAACGCATCCTTTTCTTGAGGCAGAAGCCAGGCTCCGGGATGAAAATTGTACACATGCGAGCCGTACCGTTGAGCCGCCTTCATCAGATGCCGATGGAGATTATCTTTTCGACCGATGCCCCAATTCCCGGGAAAGTGGTTGACTTTCTGCAACGGGTGAAGTGTTTTGTATTCTTCGAACTCCACTCGCTTGCACCACCGGATCGACCAGCTCGCAGGGCCGTCATCTTCAGGGTCACCTCGTTCTCTGAATCCAGCAGATCCGAAAATGGCCAGCACGGACGAGAACCGAACGGATCCTTCAGGGAGGTCGTAGATGAGATCGCCAAACTTTCCCTTGCGCCCGATTCGTTTGCGACGACCTTCATTGGTTACCATCGGATCCAAGGAGCCTGGCGTCACATACGCTGAAGCAACCTTTGCTTTTGGATCCCCGTCCCAAGGGGCATCCGCCGGGGGGTACACAATCGTGTTGAGTCGATGGGGAAAGGGCGTCACAGACTGCCATACAAACGGAGATCGCAAGGAACGCACTACGACTTCTGGTGCTGACCGTACTGGCTCGTCTTTAGCAAGTTTTTGAGTGAACGCAATGTCCATTTCGGCTACCGCAGCAGCGTCTTCTTCTGCTTCAGCATCCGCACCCTCGTCGTCGTCATCGTCACCTTCATTAGCTTGCTGATTGTCGTCGTGTTCTTCCTCGTCGTTGTCTAGATCGTCAAATTCCTGTGCACTTGACGCTGATGTTGGGGAAATAACTGGTGATACTTTCGCTTTGAGAGCAGTAGCCGATGCCGACGACATAGATGACAGCTTCCTAAGCTTGCTTTCATTAACAGGTTGTCCAGAGGGCTTTGTGGCCTCACTGTACTGCTCAGCGGCTGACTGAATCTGAGACCGTAGCTTCTGAGCAATGCCTTGTTGGCTGCTTGAGGTAATCGTTGTTGTGATAATGTTGCCATGTAACCCTTGACTTGAAGGGGAACACGTTGTGGTGACAACAGAGGCAGATTTCCGCACTGTCGACACGCCCGTTGCGGTGAGGGCCGACGAGGCGTCAGTAGTAGAATTTCGGTCACTGCTTCTAAGAGGGCCAGACAATGGGGAGACGATTGCTTTGGTGGCGTCGTTAGGGGCGGTGGTCGTGACGGATGGCTTCCGCTTGACCGCTGCTGACGACGAGGCGCCAGTAGCAGCCGAACTTGCCCACATCCTTCCAGAAAGGACTGCTTGAAGCGGTGACTGAGCCTCGCCACCACCTGCACCGTTGTTGCTGTGTTTCTGCAGCGGCGGTGGGACAGGTGGGGGTGTGGCCAACTTACCTGCTGATGGCAATGTTGCACTGCTGCTGCTCCCCCTTCGAACTGCAGCACTACCTTTTCGAGGTGGTGGGGCAACAAACGTTTGTCTCGGTTCCACAGCAGTCGATGACGCTTTCGCTGCTGAGGCGTCGTCGGGGCGGCTGCTGCTACCTCTGCGCGAGGCTGACGGTTCTCGCCGAATCGACATTGGATTGCTCCAATCTACTCTAAACTGTCAAAATAAGCCTTAAGTTAAATGACATGGAAGGAGGAAAAAATACGCTCTAAAACTGCGATCATAACGGAGCAAATACAAAGCACACACCAAAAGAAACGAATATTTTAATGCAAAACAAAGTTTGTGTGCGCTCGACAAATTAAAGCACTAACCCTCCCTGATATTTCTCTATGTACGTGTTTTACTCGTTGTCGCAGAAGGTGCCATCTTCTTCCTCGTCTTGGTGGCAATAGTCATCTGACAGTTGATGCAGCGACTCGCTCGTCTCCGCCCACTCATCGTCCTCCATTTCGTATGAATGTTTGTGCGTGTGGCGACGGTATTTACGAATCACATCGAACTTCTTTGCCGCCTCAGCAATCATGCCACCGGCGTTGTACGTGCAGCACAAATGCGCAGCGACAGGAACATCCGTGATGCCGTCGAGGGGGATGGCGGCAGCACCGGGTGCACGTGGCGGAAAAAGCACGTTGGATGGGAATGTATCGGATACGGGATACCCATTATCTGTGAAGGTGGTGGATACCGTCGCGGTGCGTAGGGGGTACACATGTCGCAGGATCGCCTCTTGGCGAGGATACACGTCATCCATCAAGCCCTTGATACCCCGGACGGTAAGGCTGTGTCCAAGAATGCGACCAGCATCGCGATCAGGACCGAACTTATTCGAGTGGGACAGCGGGAAGAACGACGACGAAGCGGTGAGAGTATCATCCGTGTTAGGGGATCCAGAGACAGGAAACAAACTATTCGCTTGCAGCGCTCCCCAGAATGAGGAAGGGAGTCGCTTGCCATTGTCGCTCACTGTGTGTGGGACGCGGTAGGGCGTGGCTGAGTAGAGGGAGGCAATACGGTACCCTTCACTTGGTCTGATGAATCGTTCCAGCTCACCCATGGACAATTGCGGCGCGTCCCCGCCAGTGCCGGCACCTCCGCGAAGGCCAAAGGTTGCGGTATCCCACGCGGTGGCGAGAATTTGGGCAGTTGAGGTGTTTTCTAGCGTTGAGGGGATGTACGGCAACGCAGGTGCCTTGTGTCGTGCGGCTTCCGCTTGGAAAGCTTCCCACTCGCTCACACGGCACGGCACAAACACAGAAGACGCCTCTGATAGGTGGACAATACTCAGGGCGAAGTTAAGATCCACTTCATCGAGGCGAATTCGCGCAAAATCATCGTCTATCAAATTCAACTGTGGGAACGGTTCGTAGGCAGCCATGGTGAACAGCCCCATCTTGCTCCCCCACGACTCTCTCAGCTCGTGCAACAAGTTTGCACCTAGTCCTGAGAAACACGAGTCGCCGTCTACAAAGAACTGGCATCCTTGCGGGTGATCAGAGCCCTCCAACATGTACCGCACTGCATCAAACGTGGCGTCGACTTCAGGAACGTTGCTGGATCGCATATGGGACTTGCCGTATCCTGCAGAATGGAGCAATGAGAGGCCGCCGCTTTCACGGTGGGCGTCGGCTAGCGCAATGTAGGAACGCTCATGCAATCCTGCACGAATAAAATGATGCCACGGCACAAATGCGTCTTTGTGGCGGAAGATCGCCTTGGCGTTTGTCTTGTCACGCTGCGCTAGCCTGCTGGCGATATCTTCTTCAGTCTCGTCACCTCGGCCCTCGTCATTGTCGTGGTGGTTGTCAGTAGCATCATCATCATTACCGCGATTCGGGTCAGTGTATTGGGATGCAACGAAAGGGGCACCGAGGCCATTCGTCGTGAAGTCCACAGTTGTCGTGATGTAGCTAAAGTCATCAAACGCGACATCGGTATCCTCCTCCTCCTCGCGGTCATCGTCATCACCTCCCTCTTGGTTGCTGCCCATCGCTGCTCGCACTGCAGCGTCAGTCTCTTCTTTTCCAATCGGAATGTCCTTCACAATTCGGCTGCTATGATGGTTGTCAAGAATGACAAGACGCGCGACACGACTCGTTGCCGATGCGTTTTGTCCAAAGCCAGACGTCGCGACAACACTGTGACGAGACGTCAAACTCAGCGTATCACGCTCCATATCAAAGAGCGACAGACCGTTCGCCCACTGTGCCGCAACAAGGGCAGAGTAGTTGCCAAGTGCAACTGTTACAATTTCTCGTTCGTTACTCATGATGTTTATACTCATGATGTTTACGTTTACGTGTGTTTATGTAAAGATCCCGCCGACTCTTGTCTTTGTCAAAAAAGAAAAGAAAAAGAAAACGTATGCCAATCACCAAAATGTATCATATGAGTGTCACAAAGAGCGCCAGCACAGAGAGCTTGGTTTGCCAAAACACACACACAAATAGGGAAAGGGGCGTATTGGTGTCAAAAAAAAAAAAAAAATTGGTGTCCTTCGATCGCGACACAACAACTTTGATGAAAGGAAAATATTTTGGTTTCATGTATGCCTTCATCTCAAAATGTTGTTCAGTGTGCTCACACACAAGGCAAACAACAAATCAGATCCCAATTCTACCTTTTCACTCACTCAATTTATTCCTATTCCACAACACGCTATTTAGCCTGCATCGCTGGCAGAGTTTGTTCCCTCGTCATCGTCCTCATCATCTTCGTCGTCGCTGCTGAAGAAATCACCGCCGTTCGTTCGAAGTTGAATGATCTTCGAGTCCGCAGCAGACGAGGCACCATCGAAGTCGTCGCCCTCGTCGAAACTGTCAAAGTAGCTGCTGCCGTTATCCGTTCCGCTCCGGAAGTCTCCTCCCATGGAGTTTTCCGTGTCCAGAGGCGAGCCTTCGTGACTATGGCCGATGCTCCCGCCCTTCCACTTAGGCGGAGGATTCCCATCCTCATCTTGAAACGCAATGTACTTGCTGAGCACATGCAGCAGCTGCGCCCGCTTCACGAGCTTCTCTGCCTGCTGTGTGGTAAGCCTGTGCAGAACCCAGTTCTTCCCCTTAAACTCTTCGAGGAGTCGCGGACCGGCACATGAACGATTCGGGTCAAGGCACGCTTTGACAAACGCCGTCAGCAACGGGCCCGCGTGAAACAGAGGCGAGAGGTCTGGAGTGGATGTCAGCTCGGACACGTACTTGAAGATGCCCATGCCCTGGGCCGCATCAATATGGGCAAAGGGTGGCTGGCCAGTAACCATCTCCATCACAACACAGCCCAATGACCAGATGTCGGCCTTGAAGTCGTAGCCTAGGTTCTCGTCGGCATCGGCCGCCATCACTTCTGGTGCCATGTACATCGGGGTTCCGCACATCACAAGAATCTTTTCCCCAGGCTTCAGTTTCTTCGCGGCGCCAAAGTCCCCAAGCTTGGTTCGATCTTTGCTATCGAGAAGAGCATTCGCTGTTTTAATGTCGCAGTGAATGTAACCGTGTTTGTGAATGTACGCAAGACCTTGCAGGAGATCCTTAAGGTGCCGCACAATCTCAAAATGCGCAAGGCCGCAACCGCCAGGAGTGGCCATGATTTTGTTGGTACGATCTTTGCTATCTAGAAGAGCATTCGCTGTCTTAATGTCGCAGTGGATGTAACCGTGTTTGTGAATGTACGCAAGACCTTGCAGGAGATCCTTAAGGTGTCGCACAATCTCAAAATGCGCAAGGCCGCAACCGCCAGGAGTGGCCATGATTTTGTCTTGAAGAGTCCCATTGGCAAGCTCCATGAAGATTTTGAGCTCACTGTTCGACGTCTTCTCGCAGAAGAAGTAATGGATGATGTTTTCGTGCTGGAGGTTTGTCATGGTACGAATTTCCTCCACAAGCGCATCCACATCGGCCTCCCGTTTCAAACGCATTGCCTTCATCGCCATACGTCCCCCGGTGAGTTCGTCTACCACCTCATGCACTTCACCAAAGGCGCCACGGCCAAGGAGGCGTACGACTTCGCAGTTCCCTCGCTTGGTCTCATTGAACGTGTTGCGCAGAGCGGCGATGCGAGATTCATCCTCACGTCGCTGCACCACAAGCCTCTCGGCGGTGCTAAACGTGTCAATCAGCGTCTTCATGTGCCAAGGCTTTGGCAACTGTAAAACTTGTTGCTGTTGTTGCAGCGATGCAGCATTGGTATCCGCCTCCTCTTCTTCTTCTAAGAGACTAGGGTTGCTTGTGTTGGTAGAGGCTTCCAGGCGACGGTTAGAGAAGGTGCCGCCCTCTTCGGAGGTCACAATAATCGCTAAGCGTTGACCGAGGGATCGAATCATGTCGAAGGGATCTTCATTGGTGGTGGTAAAGATTGGGTCGCTTAAACTTTCAGGATCGATGACAAGAATATCGCAGGTACCGGAGGCGACAAGTTTGGTAACCTCGCTCCACGTCGCCACAGGCAACACTGCGTGGCGTCGAGCCCAAAGGACTTGACACACGTTGTTACGATGCACTGCAGACCGCTCTACCAGCACGGTGGTAAACGTGTGCTGCTGCAGGTGCGTGGATCCTGCACCCTCTGCCGCGCTGATGTCGCCGCCACCCTCACCCACGACTAACGGGACCTCGATGGTGTACAGTGCACCGATGGCCCCGCCCCGTGGAGGTAAAAATGTCACCATGCCATTCATGGACGTCAGGCAGTGACGAATGTCCGACACGTGCGCCCCTCGGGATGGAAGGATCAGGCTGGGGAGGTCGGTATCGCTTTGATTGATGAAACTAGTGTCACATCCGTTGTTGTTTGCCCCATGGGAAGGCGTCACGCCTTTGCTGCTGCTGGCGTTGCTATCTTTGTAGTCCTCAATGGCGATGCGGATGAGTTTTGGGCCGTTGTTGGTGATAGCGCTGCTGGAGGACGATGAGATGCCGCCTGAAGCAAAAGGGGAGTTTGGTTGTGTAGTGGCATTCACGTCGCCGCTGAATAGCGTCGGTGACGTCTCCAGAGCCATCGATTTACTAAAATTTGCCATTGAGTTGACAGACGCAAGCGTGTCTCCTCCACCTCCACTATCGTGGCTGACCGCCTCCACCCGCACGATCATTCACGTCGCCGCTGAATAGCGTCGGTGACGTCTCCAGCGCCATCGATTTGCTAAAATTTGCCATCGAGTTAACAGACGCAAGCGTGTCTCCACCACCTCCACTATCGTGGCTGACCGCCTCCACCCGCACGACGATATCGAGCCCTGCCAGGCCACAAGTGTTAGCATCCTCTACTGCCACCTCTAGCGCTTTGATCATGCCGTCGGAATCCAGAAAGACGTCATTCATCGGAAAGTCTTCGGCAATCTCCACCACAATATGATTCCCGTTCTTGAGAACATTTGCCGATACGACGGAAAGGAAACGCTGCGTAAAGATGCGCATGGAGACGGGGCGCCACCCCTCTTGTAAGCTGTCAATGTTGGTGCTGGCAATTCTGACGAATTGCTCGAGGGTGCGCTCACATAACTGAACCCCACCCCTGACCTTTCGCAGCGCACCAACAGATAGTTCACTTCCATCCTGCAGCATGCGAGAGATGGCAGTGAGTCGGGGCTTCATTTTATCTCGCAGCCAGTTGCCAAGGTCCAGGGCAGCGGACGACGGAGGCTTCACTTTGATCTCGGTTCCAACCGCCAAGAACACGTCACCAGACGAAGAGCTGGAGAATACAGACGGTACGACTGTGAGGGACAGAATTACCTTGGCGAGACTCTCCGCTTGGGTGAAGCCAAAAGGATGGCTCTTATGCAAACCTGCTTCCACAAAGCCTTCCCAGTTGCCAGTCCACTCACGCGCCGCACGCAGCATCCTGTGAAATTTAGACTGCTCGAGCTCAGATGTCAAGAATGAGAAAATGGATTGGCCAAGCGCCTGGTCTGATCTGTATTGCGTTGCCCGAGCAACTGGCTCGTTCCATCGTTGAATGGTTCCGTCTTCTAACACGGCAATGATCATCACCTTAGACGCCCCACCAGTCACAGCCTCAAGCGGAAACCGACACGGGTGAGAGCTGTGATCAAAGAAAATTTCACCAGCGGGCAGCAAATTCGTGAGAGCAGCATGAGAATGCATGCTTCCAAGATGTTTGCTACTCGCACCTGTGTTGGCACCCTTTCGCCGTGCTGTGCGTTTCTGGGCACCTACAATTTCCTTCTTCACATCCTCTTGTGCGTGGGCCATGTAGTGGCGGTAGATATCCTTGGAGGCGATGTACTGTTTCATCTGATCCGTCACATCGGAGCCAACAATCATCTCAAAATGTTTTCGGTTCAGCTTTGCGACCTTGCAGTGAGTGCTGAGCACCACAACATCCGCAACAGCGCTGTGGTGGAATACAAACTCAAGTTCGCCCACCACCTGCCCAGCACCAAGGTCGATGACGTTGACGGGCTTCCCCTCTGGGTCTCTGCCCACCACTCTGGTCGTGCCCTCCATGACCACGTACATCCACAGCACCGGCTCGCCGCAGCGAATTAACACGTCGCCCTCAGTGCACGGCTGAATCATCAGCGCTTCTGCAACTCGCATTTTGTCGTAGTCAATGAGAGTCTCAAAGATGCCAACAATTTCAATGAGCTTTAGGAATGTGGCGCGGCGCTCCAGTGCAGCATTCAGCACAATGTGCTGATAGGTCTCCTTCCCCAGGCCGTACGTGGTGACCGCTGTGATGGTGCGGATGGTGGCGGCGCACGATGCCTCATTGTACATCAGCTCCAGCTCACCAAAGTACTGCCCGGAGTGAATAGGGGCTACTACACGTTTGTCTTTGATGACCTCCGCCATACCGCTGGCTACCAGAAAGAACGTCTCTTTTCCTGGCTGCCCTTGTGAGAGGATGTCAAAGCCGGCGGCAAACTCCTCCTTCGTCATGGCCCGTACAACAAGCTCCTTCTGAACGTCATCGAATGCAGTGAAAAGGGAGCACTGCTGGACACAATCAAGAAGCTTTTTGCGCTCCTCAGCAGACTTTTCTACGTCGGTGATGTGGAACGACGGGGCGTCGTCAACATTCATTGGCGTAGCTGAAATGGCAATGCGTCTTCTTGGCTGATCAATTGAAGTCGACGCGACATCGTTGTCGGCTCGTAATCCAGCGGAAGCATTTTCAGGCGTGTCAGGCCCACCGTTGGGCGCACCGCCTTTCTGCTGTGTTGCACCGCGTTCTGCCGCCAGTGCATGTTGCTGTTTGTATTTGCGCAGCATGCGTGTTTCCTCGGCTTCTTTCCGTTGCTTTTCTGTGCGCCGCGTTAGCAAGTTCTGCAAAAACGACATCGCTGTTTGAACGTCATCCTTGTGCAATTTCTCAGCTAATTTTGAGATTTGCTCGACTGCCAAGGAAGAAGCGTGTGCTGTGTTGCGCTTCTTCGCGGCACCATGCGCAACTCGTTTGAACTTATCAGCTGAGCGCTCACCGGCTGCCACGCCGGGGTGTTCAGGAATGGCAACTCCGCTGACCTGAGGATCAATCGACGCCTCTGCGCTCACGACACCAGCAGACGGAACAGGGGGCTCCACAATGGTGGTCGTCGATGTCTTTCGTTGTGGTTGGTGCTTGTCGCCATGATGCCGCGTTTCCCCCAGCAATCTGGAGGAGCGCCTTGGTGATGTAGACGCCGAAGCAGTAAATGTTTGAGCCTTTGTGCCGTCGATCGAAAACAGATTGATCCCATCACACGTAGACTGGCCCAACGATGTCATCTTTGCACTTAAATTCGCCAACCATTGCCGAGTAAAGGAGGCATGATCTGATGGTTTATGGACGAGCAGGGCATAGGAGAGGTGCTCTACAATATCTCCTAGCCGGTGCTTGTCGATGTACGATTGATGCAGCATGGTGTGTGGAAGTAGCTGCGGCGTTGGTGCTGCAGCGCCCGATGAGGTTGCCATGCTTTGTTACAGAGGCTGGTACTTATCTTTGTAACTTTTAATGTGTGGAGGTTGTTACCCTCCTTTTAGACAAACAAAACCGATAGTCACTATGGATCAATGACTACTGTTCAGAACACCTCACACCTACATGAAAATAAAATGAAGAACGTTGTCGTCGAAAAAAAAACCCTTGTGGAAACAGTACACAAAATACCAGCCATCGACAAGACATTTTTGAAAAACAAGAAAGAAATAAATAAAAAGTACCTTGCAAACGTAAGACATCGAGGGGGACGAATGCGATAAATAAAAAAGACCTTGGTTGAAATATCACTCTTTAATAATAAAGAAAAGCGCTAACGACCATGTCGTGCCTGCTGTAAACTGTACAGCGGTCCGCGCAAAGCCCAAGTGTGGGGAAAATTGTAAACGACGTTAGGAGTTGCTACTCTCCTTCGAGAGAAACAGTAACACCGTCACAACCATCACGGCAAACGACGCAATCAATGTAAGAGCCCACGAGTAGTTGAGCCCACAGGAAGGGGAGGAGTAGTTGCAGATGCACTCGTTGTACATGGCCGCAACGCACGCCCACGCAATGACGAGCGATGTCACTATCAGCACGGCGAGAATGAGGTCCACTACAAGGGGGACGTTGCGCACGACTGCATTGCCAAGTGAATTCGACGCAAAGTCACGACGGATGACAACGAGAAAGAATAAGAAGAAGAGCAAAATGATTCCCACGACAATGAAGGCCTGGGCGGCTTGGTCTTTCGATCGGCAGTCGTTGTTCCCTCCAGCAAGTGCATCGAGTGTGTTCACACAGCTTCCGCCGCTGCAGATCCAAAACAGTCCAAAGTGAACGTCGCTCACAACAATCCAGGAGTGCGTAGAGGCCGCTACTATGGAGAGAACGAGGGCAACAAACAGTAGGCCAATGGCAGCCAGTCGATAGGTGGCACTCATTTTTTTATTTTGTTTATCACGTGTGCAAGTGCAAATTCTTTTTTTTTTTTTGTTGCGTTCTTTTCAAACAACGGGACGAGTCGCAGTCTTTAAGATGATAGCACCGTTTTTACGCAACAACAGTTTGTATCCATGAGGTGAGGAGGAATGGAGGAATGTGTACATTTGATTCCGCTTCATCGTCAAGAGCTACCAAAGAAACTCAAAAAACGGCACAGCTCACAGTTTTTTTTTTCACAGATGCGAACAGAGCAAAAAACGAACAAGTAAAACAAACAAGCAAATAAAAACACCTTGGACATAAATTGAATCTACCGTCCGTATGAAGCAAGAATCATTCGTTGCTGTTGACACAACGGAGAAACGCCGTGACATGTGTCGTAGGGAGAGAAATAAAACACAAGTGGAGGGCCACTGTGGTGCGAAAAAAAAACCTTGATAAAAAAGAATTAGCGAAGTTATTTTTTTGATAGAAAGACACGAAACGAAAGTGCGGGGGGAATTATGCTGCCTCATGATGGTGTTGCGTAGAGTGCGAGCTCGTGTGAATGACTGTTGTATGAGTCACGGATCCGTCGTGGACAGAGTTACTGCCCTCCTTAGAGAGGAAGAGCAGAACGGTCACAACCATCACTGCAACCGACGCGATCAGCGCAAGTGCCCAGGAATAGTTGAGGCCACAGTTCTGCGCGTTGTTGTTGCAGATGCACTCATCATGCATACCGGCAACACAAGCCCAGGCAATGACAAGCGAGATCACAATGAACGCAGATAGCGCAACGTCAACAATCCAAGACACGTTGTGCACAATGGCACTACCCACAGAGGAGGACGCGAAGAAACGGCGGATCAGCACGATAGCAAAGAGAGGAAACAGTGCAATGATGGCAAGCACAATAAATGCCTGGGCTGCTTGGTCCTTGGATCGGCACGGCTCATCGTTGGACAACGCGGTGAGAGTGTTGGTGCACGTGTTGCCTCCGCATACCCAGAAGAGACCCAAATGTGCATTACCAATCACAATCCATGAAGTTGTGGCCGCAGCTACAATGGAGATGACGATTGCAAAGAAGATAAGGAAGAGCGACACGAGGCGGTAAACGGCGCTCATGTGGACGAGAACGATGCGTGAAGAAGTAAAGGTTATACCTGATGAGAGACAAAGAACAAACCACATTTAACAGCAATTATCGGCAGCATCCCACCCTTCGCAAATCTACGGGCGCTCATATTTTCATGAAATATTTGTTGGTGAGTGTATCTGTGCGTTTTTCACAAAGAATCCAATCTCTGCCACGGCGACAATGGAGGATAAAAACGCTCTCCGTCGAAAGTATTGAAGCTAATAACACAATGTCAAAAAACCTTGTTTGATAGAAAAAAATTGGGAGTGGGGGATGAGATCTTTTTTCGGATAAGATAAAGATAGAAAGAACCAGGAAGTGTCGGGTGTGAGCACACACATCTGTTCTGTGATTGTGAAAGAGTGATAGGCCCATTTCAAGCATCATCACACAAACAGATGGTTCTCTCCTCAGAGAGAGAGAGAGAGAAGAATTTGTTCCTCTCATCATGTTTTGTGTGTTTATGCAGCGTGTGCTGCGTCTGGCTGAGTGTTGTCGAGGTTTGACGATTGTTGATGCGGCGGCTGATGCGTGTGCACCGGCTTCACTTCATTGTTCTCGTCACGAGCCAAGAATAGCAACACGCCATAGTTCAACCCACAAGCAGTCGAGCCAACGTTGTTGCACACGCAATCGGTGTAGTAATTGGCGACAGCGCCCCACGTGATGGTCAGGAAGAACACAATCACTGCGGCGGTGATGACATCGATCCACCAGGGAATGTACTTGTTCACGAGGGCACCAACTTCCGTGTGGCCGATAAAACGGCGGATGGCGACGATGCACAGCAACGGGAAGATGGTCAGAATCGCTAGCACAATAAACGCTTGAGCCGCTTGGTCTCGGGATTGGCAGCTACTTTGGTTAGCAAATGCGTTCAGAGTGGACCCGCAGTAACCACCACCGCAGACAGTGAATAGTCCGATATTGGTGGAGCCAACGACGATCCAGCCAGTTGTCGCGGCGGAGACGATGAGGAAAATGAACGACACGAAGAGCAAACCAACGGAGATTAGTTGGAATAACGAACCTCTGGACGCGGTGGTGGAATTGGCAGAAGAAGATCCTTCGACGGGGGCAGTCATTTTCTTGTGGTTGATGGTGGCACTTGTGTGATACTTTGAGGGAGCTGGCGAGAGCTAAACAAACAAACAAAAAAAAAAACAGCTGAAAATAAAAAATAGATTCTGAATGGAAGGCAAGCACTACACATTTCCTTCGATTCTGACGAAATGCGCACGAAGCGGTGTGTGTGAAACACGTGAGCGTGTGAGATTGAGAAGAAAACAAAACAACACATGCTGTGGGAGATAACCACCTTTGGAAAATACCTTGAGTTTGAGTTTGTGGAGGTGATATTCACGAAAAGCGATCCACTAAAGGAATCACATGCAAATCGTCACAAACAAACAAAAACGAAAAGTCGAATTATAAAACCTTTGAGTGTACGAAATAAGAGTGTGAGGGAACATTTTCATAAAAAAACAAAAAAAACAACACAGAGTGACGAAATCACAATCAACAAAAATCACCTCATCATGCAGCCGCGGCATTGTTTTCGGTTGTATTGCTCGTAGAATGGGACGCAATGGGTTGCAGCGCGTTGGCTACTTCGCCCTTGGTGAGGAGAACAATGACACTCGTGACAAGAACAAAGAACCACGCAATAAATGCGAGCGCCCACGAGTAATTCAGCGCGCAGCTGATCCCAGCACTTGAAGGGATGTTGTCGCAGATGCATTTGCGCGACATGCCCGCAGCGATGGTCCAAGTGATTGTCAGAAACACAAGGGCCGCAACAGAGATGGCCACATCCACAATCCAAGGAATCATCGAGAGCACTCCGGAAAGCGGGGGAAATGTTCCAAAGAAGCGGCGCAGGAGGATAAGGAACAGCGATGGGAAGATGAAAAGAATCGAGAGCACAATAAAGCCTTGCGCAGCACGGTCCTGGGATTTGCATTCTCCAGAGTTGGGAAGGTTCGAGAACAGCTCTAGCGTGGAAACGCAGTACGGACCTGAGCACGTGTTGAAAAGTCCAATGTGGGTCGTGTCAACATAGATCCAACCAGTTGTGGCTGCCGCCACAATGGCAAAGACCAACGCAATCAGAAGCAAGCCGATGGCAATAAGTTGAAGCAGTGGCCCTTTGGACGGGGCAGCAGAAGATCCTTCGACGGGGGCGCCCATGATTGCTTTGTTGTTAGTCCTCTGTGTATAGCTCTGATGATGAAACAGTGGTAAAGGCAAGTGCGAGAACTCGAAAAGTCGCTGTAAAATCATTTCATCATGAGTGACTCAAACTGTAGAGGTGTTTCTAAAATAATGGATGGTACGTACAGTAATCAATCATCTTTTCCTTCCAAAGAAAAAAATCATCGCACTTAGCCAAAAAACAAACGAACACGTCAAGGCGACTCAGAATCTCTTTTTTCTGTCTTATCAGCGACAACGAATGACATTGCTTTCCGTTCTAGGAATCAAATCTCAATCGTTCGTAAAAAATTGGAGTGCTGTGTTGATGTGTGATACGCTTTATCATCGCTAATTAGTCAATCTTGAAGGTTGCTCCAGGGGAGAGGAAAGTGTGGATGGGTAACCTTCGCCTTTCCAAAATCTACAAAGAATTGAGGAAGGTATTTCTTATTTTTTTAATTTTCATACATTGATTGTTCGTCATCGCTCAACTGACCTCCAGCCGCGCACCGCACTCTCACGCAGCAGCATTGTTGTCACCTGTTGTGTTGCTTGCTGGGTGGGACGCAATGGGTTGCACCGCGTTGGCTACTTCGCCCTTGGTGAGGAGAACAATGACAGTCGTGACAAG
>CYKH01000929.1:0-50901 GCA_001460835.1 Bodo saltans | reverse complement strand
GTGTGGCCGCCGTAGCAGTAGGTGAACAGGCCGACGCCGAAGCCATCGCCAACGACCCACGCTCGCGTCCCTGCGGCGACAATCAACAGAATGATGTTCGCAAACAGCGAAAAGATGCCGAAGTAATGCATATGCTTGGTTGTACGAAGCTGTGTGTGTATTTTAGCGTGGATGTCGGTTTGGATGGGACTGTATGCTGCTTTTGTGTGTTTTTGTGTCTTTCTGCTGTCAGTGTTTTGCTTGCCGGCGGTGAGAAACAAGTCATGATAAAAAACGCGCACGAAGAAAATAATGAGCATTAAGGAGGTGTACAGGTTAAAGAACTGTTTCCACGTTCCAAATTTCCACGAATGTATCCTTCGTGCGATAGCAGCATGGAAGAAATAATAGTTAAGTTTCAAAACGCAATCTTCAGTCGCAAAGGGTAGGTGGGATGCAAGGTGGTCATCACGGCAAAAAGTATCACCGAGACACCAGCGCTAAAGAAAAACACCCCACTTTGCTTCCTGATTGATTGCGCACGTGCGATTGGGAAACACATTAGTATTTTGATCTCTTTTGGTGCCTTGCAACGCGATGAATTAATGCTTTACTTACACGAGTGTTGGCGCAGACATATCTGTGTAACCGGCGTTTTCACTCTTGCTGAGGAATAGAAACACCGTCGCGGCACCGGTGGCCAACCACGCGATGATAGCGAGCGCAAACGAGTAGTTCAGGCCGCATGAGTCATTGGAGAGAACATCGCAGATGCACTCCTTGTACATATTAGCGATTGCTCCCCACGAGATGGTCAGGCAGAACAATACAACAACACCAATGACGACGTCGACCAAAACAGGAATCTTTGATGCGGCCATCCCCGCTGGTCCTGACGACATGAACCGACGAACGATGATCAAAACGAGCAGAGGAAACAGCACAAGGATGGACAGGACGATAAACGCTTGGGAGGCCATAAGGCGCGATTTGCAGCTGGACGGTACACCCGAATCATCATCATTGTACATGTCCAGCGTATTCATGCAATAAGCACTGTCATCGCTGCCAGCACATAGCTTGAAGAGACCGATGTGATACTTGAAATCATCTCCGTAGGTTCCAACGATCCAGCCGGTGGTTCCAGCCGCAACGATGACGAACAGCGTTGAGACTAGCACGAGCAAGATAGCGATAAGGCGAAGTGGCAGTGCCATGTTCGATGAAGGACTAACGCAACCAGTCGTAATCAAAACAAAGAAAACATCGCACTGCATTCTCATACCATACAGAGAGCTCCATCACTTTTACAACAACGTTTTCAAGGGACAAATGAAAAAAAAGTTGCTTCTAAGATAACTGAAATTGAAGTTCTTCAAAGTACACACTCTGCGTGGCTCGTCGCAAGGAGGACAAGAATCGGTGCCCATCAGAGACGCTTCCCAACGAAGTTGTGGCATGGTACCGCTGCGACGGTTGCCCAATGTAACGAACTTTACTTCCGTATCCAATATCTTCATCTCCGCCACCACTGCTGCTCATGACTGCATCTGACATACGAGGCGCGTCCATTGGAATGGGCTCATCGGAACCGAAACCACCGCTATGCACATCCACAGCGGCAACAGTGAGAGCTCCCGCACCAACGCGCCTCCCTGCTGATAACCGCCTTTGGGCCGCAGGTTGCGTCAGCGACGACGAAGACGCCGCGCTGGCAAACAAGTCAAATTGGTCGATACCTCGAAGCAAAGCAGACGCAGTGGCAGACATCTAGCGGCAACAGTGAGAGCTCCCGCACCAACGCGCCTCCCTGCTGATAACCGCCTTTGGGCTGCAGGTTGCGTCAGTGACGACGAAGACGCCGCGCTGGCAAACAAGTCAAATTGGTCGATACCTCGAAGCAAAGCAGACGCAGTGGCAGACATCTCTTGCACTGTGTTGCTGGGTGCCACCGCCTCCGCTTCTGCGCCACGAACAGATGTGCCTGAGGTGCTGCTGAGTGCTGCCGCAAGTGTAGCAGTGCGGGAGCTACCAACTCTATCTGCACTTGTCACTTGTCGGTGCAGTTGTTGCAGCATGCCGTCCATATTCGTGGATGCTCTGCGATTGCTGCCACTGCTCTCAACGCGTCGTGATTGCATACGGCTAGGTGTGTGATTCTCGAACGTGTAATTCGCTCTGCAACAAGAGAAAAGACAGAGGACTCGTATGTGAAAGAGAAACATAGCAGCACACTCAAAGCATTAGACCCCAATGTAAAGTTGTCAGTTGTCTAGTAGTACACGAAGTATTGTCATCTTGTGAGAGAGGGGGGATGATTGTATTTTTTTGTTGTCTCTGAGGCGTGCGATCCTTACCTTCAGCACTGTTTCTACTGTTTTTTCTTCTATGCTCATCAGCAGCGCTGAGGCGTGTGCGTGTGTTTGTTGATAGTTGCAAGACTAGCGTACACCACACGTTGATCAAACCACCTCTCTACAGAGAAGACGTTGTGAAAATTGCCACTCCTCGTTTCACCCACGTGGAGGGCTTGGTGTAGGCAGGGATCGGCAACTCAAACGACATCAAGAAGTTTGTGCTGTGACCTGTGGTCATCAGCACGCCGTGTCGATCCTGCGTTCGGTACACTGGGCATGTGTACGTCGGCCCTTGATTGTCTGCGCCGTTGTCGGGGCTCACGGGAGCACGAGCGCTAATGGACGTCGCGAGGTCATCGTCGTCGTCATCGAAATCTAATTCATCACCACCCGCGGTGGGACCATCAGCGACAATGACACCAGCCACAACGGTCGGCCTGGAGATGTGCCACGGGTACAAATGCACCACAGGGAGGTCGTCTAGCAGCACTTTGGGAAGGGAGGGGGCAAGTGTCCCACCGCCCGAATCCCAACGGCAGCCCTCCAGGAACATGCCGCTCAAGTAGCAGCCCGTCTCTGGTCCTACCGCAGGCAGGGTGTTCTGAGGAAGAACGTTGACTCGCCACGTCAGCGCATCGATAGGAACGCGCATTCTACGGCAGTAGTTCTGCAGGGTGCCTGTGACAAACGACTGCGGGAAGAACAACCCACCCATCCAGCACACCGCTGGAGGCCCTTCGTCGATCCACTTCTGAAAGAATGCAAGGCGCTTCGCAAGGTCTTGAATGTAGGATCCAACAGGCTTGAGACATGGGTAACTAAAGCTCTTCCACGCCTTGGGTGTGATGGAAAGCGTCAGTTCTTGCGAGATGGTATCCAGCTCCGTTGTGAGGGCGGCCTCACCGCGCAGTGCACGACGCAGCTCTCGAAGAGTGCCGGTAATTTTACGAGTCAGTCGGTTAAAGCGCTCCAGCTCCTGCACCAGCACCGCGTTGAGGGAGTTCAGGTAGTCGCTCGGGGGGTACTTCTCCTCGACATGGGCGGTAACAAACGGAAGGGGAAGCTGCGCAAGGAGTGTTTCCACGAGGAGGTCCAACGGGTCTTGTGTTGCGTTGACGTGTGGTGCAGAGACAACGGGAAGCGTTGGCGATTTTCCTTCGTCCGCTGCTGCTTTTAAGCCTTGCTCTTCATCAGCCGCCGCTGCTGCAGCGTGGGCGGCGACGTCTGTGTTCTCCGTCGTCTTTGGGAGTGCGCCGCTGATCAACTGAAACAAATGCTGGCCCTGTCGCTCTTCTCTGGCAATGAGAGCGTTAGGGTCTAATCCTAACAAAATCTCAGAGGAGTGAAGTTGTTGCGCCTCTGACTCTGCTGCGAATACCTGATAGCTGCGGATGTCACCTTGAGCAGGCACAGGGAAGAGAGGGTCCTCATCATCGAAAAGTTTTGGGCCCACGAATTCCTTCAGCAGGTCGAGGAGCAAGCGACGATCGTGCACATCCGTCACGCGGCCACCGTAGTTGCACTCACCAATAAGATACTGGAGGGCATCAAAAGAGAGACCAAAGGTGAGTTCCTCGTCGCTGAGTTGCTTCACTGAAAGCCCCTTTGCTGCATTGCCGCCTTGCTGTGGCTGGGCAGCAGCAGCGGTCGCAGCGTTCACGGAGGACGGGGTAATGGAGGGGACGCTGGGTGCAACGGGCAGGTTCAACTGCAACCCTTCCGAAATCAAACGGTCAGCGGCGCGATCTACGAACAGCTGCAGTGCATTTAAGGAAATGCGCAAGTCCATTTCGGTAAAGTCATACGGAATGTTCCATCCGAGGGGCCCAAAGCTACGGCGTTCCAGCACCACAGAATGGAACAAACAAAGACTGAAGGTCAACCGCTTAAAGATCGATGGATTCTTGCTGCCCTCAAAGAAGGCAGGATCCGTCATCGGGCTTGATGAAAGTAGTTTGCTCAAGTTGCTGCGCATTCCTTGCGGAGGCTCCAGCACAGCTTTGACACAACGTTGAAGGAGATTCTTCGGAATTGTGTCGGAAGAGGCCGTGGTGAGGATCAGACGGAATGTGTTGTTCGTCTCGACGCGTTGGTGTGAAAGGACTTCGGTGATACTGTCAAGCTGAGGCATCCAATTTGGGAAGAGGTGACAGTTTTGTAGCACCACCCAGCGGCCTTGTTGTGCTCCTTTCTTAATCAGCGTAACGGCCCTTGTGTCCATGCCGCTACCGAGGGAAAGTGTGTCGAGATTTGTCGTCATCCCTTGAAGCTCTGCGTAGCGACGCACGGCGGCGAGAGGGTCGCCCCCAGGTGCGAGCACGAAGACTAGGGGCACAGTGGGGTCCTTCATGTCGCGCATCGTAAGTTCAATGTCAAGATTCGGTGGCTCTACAAACTTCTGCCCAAGGAGGGAGGCAATGATTTGTCCTGCAGCGTCAACCACAAACCGTGGTGCTAGGAGAGACACTACAATGAGTCGTTGAACGGGCGTCAACTTGGCAGCGAAGGCAGCGTCCAGCATTGGTGCATGAAGTGCTTCGCTGTGGGCTGCCTCCTCAGTGCAGTACCGACCGAATGTATCGTTGTCATTGAAGGCGATGACAGAGGCGGCAGTGGAGAGGGGTGCGGCTGCCTGTTCGCTTACTTGAAGGATTTTAGTCCAAGCAGCGTCGCTAAGGAATTCAGGTTTCTTGAGCGACTTGGATGTGCTGTCATCCGCGATGGGAAGATCCAACGGACCTCGTACGAGCAGCCGCACTTCTGCATCAGGAGCAGACATGATGGAAAGGCACATCATTAGCGAGAAACTAAGTTTGTCCTTTGCAAACATTGCACGACTCACATTCACAAACAGGAGTTCGTAAAACAGGTCGAGAACACGAAGGCCTCGCTCTTGGCGGGACTCTCCCTCTTCGTGGGGTCGTTCTAATGCCTTGAGCATCAGCTGGGTAAACCACGCAAGGCTAAATTCGTACATGGAGTTGATGGTGGGGAGCGATGCGACGATAAAGAACAGCGCAGAGCTTTTTGTAGCAATGTTAAAGTACCGCTGACGGATTTTGTCGAAGTTCTTTGTAAACGTTTCGGCATCTGCAAGGCGAGCTACCAACGTTTGCGAGGTGGCCTTGGAGTCGTCAAGCTGTTCGCACATGGCGTCATCAGCGAGCATATCGCGGCCAGACGACAGCATCGCCAGAATGCTATTCTCTAGTTGAATAAGTTGCTCTTGGCTGTTAGCCTGCTGCTCCACGACCATGTTTCTTTTGGACTCCTGATCACGATCCTCGTGTGCGATGACCCGTTGCAACAATTGTTCGGTCAAACCGGAGGGAGTGATGCTAAACTGCACAATGGCCACCCTCGCAGACGTGCTCGGAAGGATGACGGGGCGTGCAATCTTGGTGGCCAGAATGAGCTTGACGTTGTCGTTGAAGTTGATAGTAGTCTCTCCTAGCGTCATGACTTTGGCCCCATTGTACGTCGTGACTTCTCTGTCGAGCACTGGGTTCAGGAAGGGGTCCAACTCTTCTGGGCAATCTTCGATTAATAGAGTGGTGCCGTAGACGCAAGCGTTCTTGACGAACGCGTGCAAGTCTGCTGCATCGTGCTTGACGACTGCGAAGGCAGGGGGTGCCACAATCTTTGGGGAAGCGTTTTTCGTGGGGACCACTGGCGAGGCAGCGGCAGCACTAGCCTCAGCACTAGCCGCCATTTCTGCCTCGGCCATTCTGCGAATCCAGCCCACCGCCTGACCTTGTGGGTCGACGATGAACGGTGCCTTGATGCTGTGTCGCGTCACGATAGCCGAGTCAACACTGAAGCTATCGAGAGGGAGGCCTTGTAACTTCCACTGAAGTTCCTCGACTGCTGTGGACAGCATCGAGTTGAATGTACGAGATGCATCATCTGGGGCGGTGATGTCACCACTGAGGCGAGGGAGCTTCTCAACTTCAAGTAAATGCTTCTCCCACGATGCGCGGAGTCCTTGGCGAATTTCTTGTGGAAGGGGGCCTAACGTCCCAAGGACAAGTGAAGTGTAGAGGCAATCTCCGAAAAGAGAATGTTGACGTGCGGTCAGTCGAACGATCTCCTCGCTGTAGCGACACTTCTCATCTGCAAGGCCGATGTTCAGCCTGATGGCACGAGCAAGTTTGATCTCTGTCTCGCGCTGAGCTGCTTCGAGCGCTTCTTTTTCTTGAGTGCTATTTTGGAGCTGCATCGTCATGTCCGCCAAGCGGTCATCAATAGCTTGCAGAGATCGTTTCTTTTCGTCCAACACTTCTTGGCAGGCCTTGAGCTCCGCTTGTGCAGCAGCGAGCTTCTCTTGTTTTGGCTTGACCACCTTTCTCACGCGGTAGTATGTCTCCATTGCAAGGACCCACTGGGTGACTCCTACAAGTGCCTGGGACACATCCTTCACCGCCTCCGGGCGGAATGACTTATCTTTGATGAACGGAAGAATCTTGTCCTCGAAGATCTCCGGCTTCATGTTGTCCTTGTCGTAGTCCATGAGCATCTCTCGGAATGCTTCGACCTCAGCCATCACCTTGGTCTTGGTCGGGGTCCAGTAGTCAAGCTCCTTCTTTTGGGTTTTGGGGTTCTTAACCTCCTTGGGCTTCACCTCAAGCACGATGCACACCGCCTCGATGACTTTCTTGATTTTGTCACTGGGGTTCGCCAATGAGCGTAGCTCTACAAGTTGTTTCTTGTCGATTTGTGACACCGCCTCTGTAGCGGCATTCATTGCTGGCAGAGCGATGGCTAAGTTCGCTTCGCAATCATCGTACACTGCTCGTGCTTCTTGTGCAATGCGGTTGGCTTGATCTTCCTCGATGGCAACCAACTCACGCTCTTGGCTGGCCAACGCCTTGGCGTCGTCGATTTGGGCAATCAGCTCAGCGACTTGTCCTTGTTTCTCGATAAGACGGGGTCTATTCACTTCAAGCAGGTGCTGCATGGCAGCGACGGCACGTTCGGTCTGACCTATGACTTCAAGTCCTCCTTGATAGCGGGCAACAAGTGCATGCACATCTTCGTTCTTCTTTTGGACTTGTCGAATAAACGTCTCCAGCAGGTCTAAGAATGCAGTAGGGGTGAGGAACATGGAGATACTTAGCGACTTGCGAGTACGACCCTCGTCGACAATATTCGTGACCTCATGGAACACAGATTGCAGCACGCGGGCAGCGATCGCTCGCTCCTCTTCGCTGATCAGATGTTGAAGGACGATAAGTTTGCTCTCCGCAACACGAGCAAGCGCAGATGAGGGCCACGCTGGCATCCACGACATGGTGGTGCAGTTCACCAATGACGGGAAGCGCCGTAGTCGAATACGAAGCGTATCGCCCGCCGGGGAGAAGCACAGCGCAAAGTGCAGATTCATGCGAACACGCTGCACAAACAGCTCCATGCACCCATCGCGACCAAAGTCACGGCCGGACTCTTTTGCAACGTTCTTCAAAGAGTGAGCAATTGCATCTTGCACGTCGATGTTTAGCAGCCCGGGCACATCTCCTGAGTTTAGCAACGAGCACACATCATCCAAGAACCCTTCGTCTTTGATGTCCGTATCGCTTAGGATAAATAGCAAGGAGATGCCACGTTCGCCTGCTTGTCGCATGGCGAGAATGACGTCCTCTGTCCACGTGTCGCGTGTGTACTTCGCTGTGGCGCGGATAGACTTCGTGACGAAGCCACAAATGTGTGCAGCAATTTTGGCAGAGCTGCGACGACCAGTGCCACCAAGGCCCATGAGGAGCACACTTCCGTTTGGTTGCTGGATGACACGAGCAATGCGAGCAACATGTTGGACAAGATAGTCGAACACAACAAGGTCGGAGGAAGACCCTGCGCCGCCCGTCATCTCCTTCACATGCTCACGCACAACATCTTCACCAAGAGATTTGTATTGTGCAGCAATGGGGACACGAATGTATGGTCTGTCTTCGTTATCATCTTCCACGTGCTGCTGTTGTAGCTCAGCCGATGGGGCAGTATGAGCATCCGCTGTGCGCTGCTTCGAAGCTGCTGCCGCAGAAGAAGTTGCTTGGACGTGCTTCGGGGGAGCAACAAAGTTAGTGAACATGAGGCGGGATTGTGCAGTGACGTCACTGTTCTCATCGACGCCAACTACGCCCGCAAGGGATCGCTTGAAGGTAGTCTGAAGGCGTTTGTCGACCATGCCCTCAAACTTCTTCACGTCGTCAATAGTAGCAAGGCGGTCACCGAATACACGGATGCACTCATGGACGACAAGGGTCACAAGCGACACCTCGTCTCGGGTGCTAGGAGGGTGTAGTCCAGACACGCCCAACCACACGCGGCCAAGATCACGCAGATTGAATAGGTAGTGTGATTTTGACGGTGAGGGCAGGAACGCGTCGCTCACATCAAAGAACGTGTCGACGGTAAACGCCACGAGACCCTCACGCAGAGTCTTCAATGTGGGATTCACATTAGGCCGGAGCATCGTCCAGTCAAACAACTTCCCGACAATGCGGCGCATCGTTTCATGCGTCGAGGCGGGCACGTAAAATGTTGTGAAGTGACGAAGGAGACGATTTGTCACCATCGATCGCCCTTGACCGGCCGGTTGTGTGGCGCTGATGAAGTTCAGTTGTTGGATGTGACGGAATCCAAACTCTGTCCGGTTGGTGCTGTACAAACCGCCCTGCACAAGAAGCTGACGAAGGAGTTCAATGGTGGACTGGGTACCATACGCATCCGCTTCAGGCATTCCGAGGTCGTCGACAAACGCAATCATGCTCTTGCCTAGAGGCGGACCGTAGCGACGCTGCCCCCTGCGTTCTAAACGTGACTCGAGTTGAGACTGCAAGTCTTTGGCGGAGCTCTGCGCATTGAATTGAATATGACAAGACGCAACGTCCATTGGGTTCTGCATTTTGAGTAAGTTCTTAATGAGCATTGTCTTGCCGGTGGCAGTAGGACCGATGATCAACGTGGGCTGTTGCTGCTTCATCAGCACACGACTCATAAAGGAGATCGACACGGTTTCGACCGTGTTGACCACAATGTCTTGAATTGGTTCGTCTGCAAGCACATCCATGGGAACGTCTTCAACGGTTTGAAGCCAGTCGATCCATTGTGGCCTTCCTGCATATTCCTTCGGCACTTCGAGTTTGTACTGGAACACAGAACCGCCTTCTGGGAGAGGGAGTGCAGCGTGGTATGCATCGGCCTTGCGCCCATCAAGATCAATGTGGTCTCGCATCCAGCGATCAAAGACGTCACGATCTGCCGGGCGGAGGAGGCCACCAAGACTCCAAACAAGAGTTTTGTAAAACACGCCTTCGGTGTATTGCTGTACGTCTGTGGCCTCCGCAGCGGCAATCTTCTCCCCGTCTGCTAAGATGTGTTCTAGGAGCAAGCCATACAATCGGAAGAATTGCAACATGATCATCTGCGACGTATGCGGTGTGCACAGTACGCATTTTTCCATCGCAAATTTCACTGCGGGGACGAGGAGCGTCGTCACCATCGCCTCTGAGGTCGTCATAATCGTAGGGATGCTCTCTAGATCGCCATACACAGTTGCTTTCCAGGAGTCAAACAGAGGCCTCCAGCCCAACTCCTGCGGCTCGAAGTACACCATGCCGCATCGAGACACTGTGGCAGGGGAGGCAGCGAAGAGGTCTTGCACAACAAAGAGCATCGTCATTTGTGGCGTCATGCGGACCATATCACCATTGCTCAAACACAGTTTCTTGTTATCATCGAGCACGGTATTCATGTTCTCGATCCACAGCGCATCAACAGGGCCGTCGAGAGTGATCCAGTGGCGCATCTGTTGGTCGGTGTCCGCGGCACATTCACGGAATATGTTGCTGAGGATGCCGTCGTACCACTCGGTGCCGGACGCGTCGTTGTGTCCGTACAGTTGGGCCATGGTGACTGCTTTGGGGTTGAGGGTGTGGACGGTGCACGCGGCACCACTGCGTCGCTGTTCGAACGCCCACGTGAGGCCGGAGGCTAGAGTTGTGAGTGCAGCCGTTTTACCGGACACACTTTGTCCCACAACCATCACGCCATGGCGCACACGGATCAACTCGTACAACTGCTTCACCTTGGTGAGGAATACAGACGGCAGTTGGAAGTTGTTACGGGTGGCCGCCATGCGAATGCCCTCGTCTAGTGCTTCATCGTTGCTAGGCGCCATCTTAGACTGTCCGAACAGATCGCTCATGATGCCCTCAAAGAGAAGCGCATCGTTCGCAAGGAACTTCGGTTTGTTGACATCCATGATTGCCCGCATGACAAGGTTCACCTCCTTTTCATGGGGAAACTGTTGACGAAGATTCTGCGCGGCAGATAGGACAGACTTTACGGCACGCATACCGAAATCATAGTGGGACTGAGAGGACAGCTGTTCGCTGGACAGTTTGTACGCGGCGACAATCTTCTTTGCGAGCTCGGTGGCTTCGAGGAAACCGCAGGAATAGAGGCTGTTCTCGGCGATAAAGACGTAGTCTGGCACCATCATTGCCACTGGGCGGAATAATGACTTCAGGTTGTCTGGCAGTTCTGTGCGACCGGCGTAGCCCGGATTCATGGTGATGAACACAGAGCAGCCTTCCTTTAAGGCACATAGTCGGTCCTCGAACAGGAACTGCGGTCGCTTCTGGGCAACGGCCAATTGGATCGTGAGGACTTGCTGAGCAATCACGGACAACACTTGCACCTCAATACGGTTGAACTCGTCGAAGCACCCCCACGACCCTGTGGCAGCCAATCCACGCAATAACTTCTCCATTTCAAATGCCTTGATCTGATCGCTGCAGTTAAAGACAACGCACATTTTGGCGATGGCTTTGGCGAGATCTTTGGTCGTCTCTGTTTTACCTGTACCCGCAGGTCCCTCTGGGGCGCCACCGTAGTTCAAGTGGTACGCCGCGGTCAGCGTGCGGTAACAGCGATCGGTAAGCGGGGTGATGACGAGGCGGCTGCTGTTGCCGATGTATTCGTTTCCATACGGAAGTGTGGCGATGGTCTGCTTCACAAGGACTTTTCGATTCTCCCAGTAGTACCGCAGCTGAGACACCCACGCGAACTCGTCAATGTTGTCTACGCGATTTTTGAAGAGACTCTCAGTCACATCCTTGGCGTGAACCATGATGACAATCAGTGCCTGCAGGGTGCACATCTCCACCGTAGACAGTGGCTCCCGCACCATAAGTGCGAGCTGCCGGACCTGTTGATTGACTTGGCGCAGGTATGAGCCCATTGCGTCGCGTGCAAACGCATCCTCGATGCCCATCGTCCAGGTAATTTGGGAGGCGGCAATGCACACCTGCCCTGGCCACACACGCACCCACTCCTGCCGCTCCATTGTGCGAAATGATTGAAGTGCCTTTTCTGTAATACTGTGGACCGTTTTCAGCATAATCTGCTCCAACCGCACCAGCCAACGGTCGACCACGCTATCAAACTGACCAGGGAAGATGGGCTCATAGAACCCAACCGTCTCTCCCTCGGAACTGACCATTTCGGTGATCTCGTTGTCCTCCGAGTCTTCAATGGTGAGGTGGTGAATGCCCTCGAAGCATTTTTGAATAAATGGTTGAATGCGGTTAGGCTCGCGGCTGCGGCTAAGGACTTCGATAAGATCTTCGTTGGAAAGGAAGTAAAAGCGTGGGAATACTTCACGCTTTTGATCTAAGTACTTGCAGAGCTCCTTCATGATCTTGTCCAATCTCACATTGGCGTCGAGGAATTGCTCCATCAGACGCACCTCGCTGCACCGAATGAGGACGCTTGGGACCTTCCCGACGGAGTCCATTACGGCACGCCATAGCGTGTAGACGTGATCAAACGCCTTGGCCTCATCGGGAAGTGCGACGGCAATGTCCTCCGTCTGGGTGAACATCGGGCTCAGGTAGCGGAACCCGAACTGGCATTGAAGCCACGCATCCAGAGTACGAGAAATTAACGTGACAGTCTCCTCCCACGGCTTGAGCTCCTGCATGATGGCCGAGGCGTACGGGCTCGCTAACATGGTCTGGGTCTTGATGACGTGTTCATCGGCCAAGTTGCGGATGTCATCGGTATCTTTCAAAAGGGACGTATCCATGTAGGGCTGAAGGGTGAAGTTGATACGCTGCCACTCGTCACGCATCGAGGCGAGTTGGGTTTCAAGCTTAAACTCATGATCGGCATTTTCACTAATCTCTAGAATGACAGTCATGTGTTGTAGGATGCCTAACCGGACAAGCTCATTGGGCGACTTCTCCTTTAAATCGAACGTCTTAGCGTTTGCTCCAAGCATCTCCGCAATACGTGCAATGTGTCGGCGTCGGTTGAGGAGACTCGGCTTGGCAAGCGCTGAGATCACCGGCAACACTGTCTTAAATGCCTCGAGCTTATCCTTCACGTACTTGACGACTGTGTAAGAAATCTCATGCAGCAACAACTTACCAAGGCGCTGGATCTCCTTAACCCACGCAGAGTGGGCAGCAGAGACATCGGAGGGGTTCAGGCGCTCCATGCTCAGCTCGGACCAGTGCTCCATCTCTCGGCTCTCCGCGGTCACACGCCACAGAGCAGCAACGGGCAGGAAGGATTTCTCGATATCCTTCAGCAGCGGCCACTTTGTGATTGGCTGTTGGAAGATTGCCTCGTGTGCATTCGCGGTGGTGGAGTCTTTCTTCAGCTTCTGCAACGTGTCATCGATGGTGGCCACACGACGAACCACTTCATCCACCAGCGCCTCGTTCTCCTCGTAGCTGAGGAGGTTGACAGTGCGGCTGAGGTCTTGGATAGAAGTCTGGAGGGTCTCTGTGGTCTCATGGGTGCGCGCAAGGAACTGAGCACGGAACATTTGAAGTTGGAACGGAACATCATCCATAACGATGGAGATCTTTCGAGGCCAGGAGTAGGAGCCCCAGTATTTCTCAAACGCACGCTGATCTGGCATGTAGCCGTACTTGCCAAGAAGTTGAACTTCTTGAGTAATCACGTCGAAGTTCGCCTGCAGCTCGTCCATATTACGCGGTACGTTATCAATGAATGCACGAAGTTCTTGCAGCTCTTCGGGTGACTGAGGTTCACGCTGGATGCGCACGTGGATGTAGCGGTATCGGTCGTCAATGGCATCAATGTGGTGGTTGGCTGTCGACACGAGCTCCTTCAGCATCGCGTGTAAGAGTTCTTTTGCTTTGGTCCCGAGAGCAACTTTAATACCGTGGCAATCCACTCGGATAAGAGGAAACACAACTTCGTTGAGTGAGCGCTGCTCAATCTGCTCTATGTGTTGTGACAGGCGATCGCACACCGCCTCGAAGTCCTCCACGGAGCGGGATCCTTGGGCGTGGCTCTTGAAGATGTGCAGGTACTCCTCCGCGGTGTGCAGCAGGAGGTACGTGAAGGGCTGGTACAGGCCAAGAAGGGCTCTGGGGCCACTGAGGTTTTCATCGAGCATGTGGAGCAGTTCCTTCTCACAGGACTTCACGCGAACATCTGTGCGGCGCACGGATCGTGCGTACTCGGTGAGATTGCTGGATCGAATGTTTAACATCGGAAATAATTGCGGCCCGATACCGGTCAGAGCGTCCGTATTTTCCAGCATAATGCTGTACATCTCACGCACTGCATCCTCTGTCTCCTCCAACGAGGGCGTGCAGAGGATCTTCTTGAAACGAGCCTCAACCGAGAAGCGGCACACGAGGACGGGGACAGTGCCTTGTACGACACCAACAGCACCCCCAATGCCAAGGGGGACACCAAACGGCTCATCGGGCACAGTATTCGTCGGACTGGTGTGAAGAGATGGCTCAAAGGGCGGGGGGACAACAGACTTGGTGCCGAAGCATCCCACACGACGCAGAAACGCGTCTGACTTGCGTGATCGAGCACCGTCGGTGCCTTCGTCTCGGACAGCCTTAAGTGTATCCGCATCCACACGAAGCGAACTGAAAAATCCCTGAGCCTGCTGAAGGGAGTTGTAGATCAATGTCTGAAGCTGACTAGAGAGCAGTAGATTGATAGAACGCACATATCGCGACATGCGACTGTTCTGGTACGCTTGGTTGTTGGACAGAAAGAAGTTAAATGTCCCCTCGAGCTCGGCTTGCATGGTTTGGGCAATCGACGAGATCCATTCCTTTTCCAGAGCCTTCACCACCAACGCATTGTGCTGTCCTTGCATCTTTTTGAAGTCGCTGACCTCCATAGGCAACGAGCGATTGTGCTTGAACACATCTGTAATGACCAGTGGGTGATGCTCAAACGCAGACCAACGCCTCACGGCAAATGTGGTCACACGGTGGAGGGGTTCGTAGGCAAGAAATAACTCCTGGCCTAACGTCTGGCGGGCAGCGGTGAAATGCGACCTATCGTAGCCTGGAATCTCCACAGTGGCTGGGACCGCAAGAACTTCGTTCGGTGTAGGACGGTGCCAGTGGGGAAGGCGTAACTCCGCCACCTTTGCGCGCTCCACGCGACTTTGGAGATGATACCGTGCAATGGACTCACGTAGGGCCACCGTCCACAACTTCTCCACGGCGACGCACTCCTGGATCAATGAGTGATTCCTGTCATGGACAGTCGGAGCGACCAGCGTGGCGATGCGGGAAAGTTGATCGCGTGACAATGGCGCGACGTCGGCATCAAACTTTTGCTGGGCGTAGTGCTCAAACCTCATCACCGACTCTTGATAATCTCGCTGCTCAACACAGGAGTTCACACGGGCGAGGAACGCGGTGGCAGTTTCATTCGGAAGCATGATGGCCAACGGCTTCACGACCTTCTGGACACCGTCGTGGACCCACTCGATGGTGTAGGTGTTGAAGTCTGGGTGGAACGCCACTACGCGGCACGATCGCATCACGTCGCGGTAGTCCCCGGCGAGAGGCGCACCAGTGGTGGGGTGCTTCTTCCCGAGGACGTAACGTGCGTGGGTCAATGTGCCTGGAGCCATGATGTCGCCGGGTGCGGGCATGTAGAAACTGTTCGCGTCGATAAAGTGCGACAAGTTCGGATCGATGCCTTTTCGTTGGTTGTACTGGGGCTCATCGCAGGCACTGATCGGCTTTGGCCCCTTGCGGTACGTAACATGCGTCGCAGTGAAGGCAGGCTGGGCTGCCTGGTACGAGGTGCGCACAATCGTGCCGAGTTCATGATGAGCAATACGCTCCGATGGTGTCGGATTCTTTTCGATCACTGCAGTGGTGGAGGCTGAGGTTGGTCTAGGGGACACAGCAGTCTTTGCAGGAGGCGGCGGTGTCGCAACGCGGGACGACGACGTACTAGCAGGAGCAGTCGACTTGCCTGCGGTCGGAGGCCGAGGGGCACGTGCAGACGAAGCACCGCCTCCCACGAGCACTGGTGTTGGTGGCTGGGATGCGGCAGTTGATGGCCGGTTGCCAAGGTTCAGCACATTTTGAAACACTTTAGGAACCGTTAGCTGCGCTGGAGCAGTGAAGGTCCCATTGGCGTTCGCTCGTGGCATTGTCGGCACGAGAGTTGTGGGTGGTCGCTGACCAGCTGAAGTAGGTCTCGCAAAGCCGGCGGATGAGGGGCGCGAAGAGCCAGGCTTCACCGGCAGTACACGCTCCTCCCCACCAGACACCTTGAGTGGGTCTCTGTTGTCAACAGCAGCTAGCAGCCGCTCTTCTTGAGTCGTAAGGCGCTGCATGTGGCGTGCATGGGTCGACACTACTTGATGATGCGAAGGTGCAGATGATTTGCTGTCAGGGGTCGTGCCAAATTCCGCATCGACAGCAATCGCCTCATCTTCCTCGTCATCACGAGCGTCACGCACAGGCTCCACAATATCCGCAAACATGCGGTAGGAGTCCGTATCCTTCAAGGTTCGACCTACTTCATTGGGGCGTGTGATGGCACCGAAGCGGCCAGGGGGCAGCGTCACGGCTGCTGCTGCGTTGGGCGGGTTTGGCTTCGTCGTTGCTGGCGGTGGTGGAGGCGCGCCCTTCCTGCTGCTTGCGAGTGTGTTACTAGTGCTGAGGCTCGCATCTTGAGACGCAGTTCTACTTGCGCTTGCCGGCATGCGGCCGCTGTTGAGAGACAAGTTGCTTGTACTGCGGCTCATCAGCGGTTGAGGTCTTTGGATGTATGTGTTGTCGTTTTATGCTGTGCAAAATAAAATCTGTTCGCACACGACGCTCTACGAAGAATGATTTTTCTACTTGAATGAAGTTGAGTTGTTTTGTACAAGACACAACCACGGCGAGAGTACAGCGTGCGAGGTTGCTGTGCTGACGTTTGTTGTTTCCTGTTGCTGCTAAACTAGCGTTTCGTTTTATTTCTTGTGTGATATCGAAGAAAATAGGGGAGGAAACATAAATGGAAGTGCATGCCTGCAAAGGACTCGCAAAGCCAGTGAATCCCTTATTTGGAAAGAGACATGCATTCTTACACTGTACAACGAATGGGAAATTGAAAGGTATTGCACCCGAATTGAGAGGGTGCCAAGAAGGAGAGAGTGATGTAGAAGTACAACACACACGAGCCAGCGCTAGAAGATGTCGTTGTGATCAACGGTATCATGGTCCACATGGTTGGTGTTGTGGTAACCGCCAATGTCCCCAGCGGTCAAGGCTTCAAAATCCCCCATCTCTAAACTGTTGATAAAATCACGAGCCGTTTCATCTTCCATCTCTCGTGCCGCATTGACGTGCATCGCGGAACGTAGAAGCTTCGCTTGACGTTCTACGTTGCGAGCTTTGGATGACATCAAGTCTGTGCTTGCACTGCGGGCAGCTGCGTTCCGAGCAGCCGAGTCACCCCGCTTGGAGTTGTCCCGACTGGGACTCTGGTGACGAATGTGCTTTGGCCGTGCTGCGGTTGGCTGTGGCGTGAGCAGCCTCGATGGTGGTTCTAGCATAGAGTCTGCGGTTCCTGGGCGCTGCTGCTGCTGCTGCTGAGTTTGTACGTTTGCTCCCAGAGATAAATGAGGGGGAGGTGGGGTAGCAGCAATGGTATCCACTGAACCAACACCACCATCACGTTTTCTACTACCAGTGTGCACCGTGGCTCTCCTGCCGGTCCCGGGGGAGCCCAACGTAGGAGAGACAGGGGCGTCAGGACTCGATGCACCTTGCGCGGCGAGGTTTGCGGCGTCAAGTGAAGGGCCTGAAGAATTGCTGCCAGTACCACCGCCACCACCGCCAGCGATCAGTTTGGAGTAGTCTAACTTCGTCATGCGTGACTTTGGCACCTTCAGCTCGGTTCTCTTGACATTCTCGCCGTCTTTTGTGGCCACACCTGCAGCAGGTGCAAACGTTGGAATCATCGGTTGCACTTGAGCCTCTTGCGTGTAGTACAACGTCAAGTCTACTTTAAGGGGGGCTTGATTTTGAGGGGAGCTGACCATTGGAGTGTGGCCTCGGGACTTCTGCCCGCCTGATGGAGTTGCGCTGCGAATAGTACTCACGCCACTGATGTCCCCGCCGTTATTCGCCGCCGCAGTCGCAGCTGCTGCTGCCGCCGCCGCTGCTGCTGCTGCACGCGCGGCTTTTCCTGTGAGCTCCTTCTCCAGAAGTACCTTCACATCTTGCCTTGAGGGCAACACAGCAGGGTCAATGACCTGCACCGGGATAACGGTATGGGTAGCACCGTCTACCACAAAAGGAGTCTGGCCTTTGATGTCGCCAAGTTGATGGTCAACTTTGTCGGCGATGCGCCGAAGCTGCAACATTCGGTTCTGGGTCTCTTTCTGCTTCTTGATGATGAGCAGCTCTTCTTCTGTAAACTTGGTTCCTTGAGGCGTGTGCCCACCGCCCCCGCCAGCTCCTCCGGCTGCAGCGGTAAGGCTGGAGGAGCCACCATGCTGCTTGCCGCCTCCTCGGAATACGCTGCCTCGAGACGGTTTGATATTTGGGCTGCTCGTGGGAGCTTGCGATGCGGTTTCAGAGTGACTAGAGCGGTGACTGTCAAGGCGATCGCCCTGGGCACTACTCCGTCCACTCGCTCGACTTTGCGGCCTCGATGCCGTGTTTTTCGGCATGTTGAGCTTTGGGCCTCGGAAACCTCCCTGCACACTCATGCGTGAGCCCTGAGCAGAGCTCGCAGCACTGCCCGGTCGCATCAGCTCTGCAAGAGTGTCGTTGAGGCCGCCGGAGCTACTGAGCATCACTGGCTTCACGGAGCCTGCACCATCCCCGCTCTTCTTCATCGGAGACGTGACACTTCTGCTGGGCGATGTTCCCCCGAAACTTTTGTTCAGCGCACCGTTGCCTGCCAGTGCGGCTGCACTCGCCCCAAGCTGCTGTTGGCTCATGCTCAAATTATTCGGCAGGAGGTTGGGCAGCGGGATGGGTCGCCTTTTGTGCATCATGCCGCGACACCACGGGTCCGACGGAATGGGAGATGGCTCATACAAAACTTCTACCACATCAGCATGATGTTCATCGTCCCAGTCCACAGCATCATCCAGCACCGCCTCTCTCTCAGCAAACGCCACCTCAATGCTCTCAAACAGATCCGTCAGAACACTTTGAACGGTCCACGGCACAGTCATGTGGTCTACGTGCATGCGCACAATTTCATCTTCCACGTCTAACATGATCGCATCCACGATGCGTCTGCAGTCAAGCGTTGCGAACGCTTGCTCAAGCACACGATTCTTCGTGGCATCTACATCCACGAGGATCGGTGACTGGACGGGAGGACGCTCAGAGAAGAGGTCTGCGGAAGCACCTCGCTTGGGCGGCATCGTTCGATTGAGGCTCTAAATTGGTTCCTTCGATTCTACACATTTTTCACAGAAAACAAAAAGAAAACAAGGAGAGGAAAGCAAGGAGAGTATCTGAAATAAATTGGAAAAAGGATCGCCGAAATCGACAGGGCGTTATTGTAATGTACACGGTACTGTGTGTGTGTGTGTGTTCGTTGTTTGCTTGAGACGTTGGAATTCAGCGTGCGGAACTTCGATGTGGTGGAGAGAATTCATTTCGTTGGTATTGCGTGGGACGCGGCGACGCAGAGACGGACGATTGTCGTGTCGTTGTTGTCAACGAGCGCTCTCGTGACTTATCTCCCAAGTGAGAGCTCGGACGACCTTTTCCAGAAGGCGGTGATTGAAGCAGCTCTGCACGGACAGAAACGGCTGCGTTGTTCTTCGCAGTATCACAGAAGCAGTGCAAGGCTTTCAAGATCCCAGCCACTGTCCATGTGGACTCAATCACTGCCAAACTCGACGCGCCTGTTCCGCTGTGTGTGTGTGTGTTCGTTGTTTGCTTGAGACGTTGGAATTCAGCGTGCGGAACTTCGATGTGGTGGAGAGAATTCATTTCGTTGGTATTGCGTGGGACGCGGCGACGCAGAGACGGACGATTGTCGTGTCGTTGTTGTCAACGAGCGCTCTCGTGACTTATCTCCCAAGTGAGAGCTCGGACGACCTTTTCCAGAAGGCGGTGATTGAAGCAGCTCTGCACGGACAGAAACGGCTGCGTTGTTCTTCGCAGTATCACAGAAGCAGTGCAAGGCTTTCAAGATCCCAGCCACTGTCCATGTGGACTCAATCACTGCCAAACTCGACGCGCCTGTTCCGCCTTTGGTGGAATGTGCAGAATGGTCGAGTACCGCCGCGTGTTGCCGCTGCTCAACGCAATGAACAAACTCTCTCACGTTCACGTACAACGCTGCCACCTGTGACAGTGATTTGTCTTGCGCTTGATTAACGTATTCCAAGTCTTGCAGGCGGCCCTCTAAGGCATTGGCACGCTTCGTCAGACTCACACAGTGCTCCCCACAGGACTTCGCCCAGTCACACGCAGCATGCATCACCTGAGACTGCAAGAAAATCTTTCGGGAGGACACGGACACATCCCAAAACAACTGAAGCGAGTTCTGAAGCCACCGTTGCATGTGAAGACAGGCACTGATGTCCCATTCTCGCTGTTGCTTGAGCTGCTGAATGTCGGCGTGATGTCGAGTGTGCAGTCGTTCCAGCTTAATGGTGACTTCCTCATTCTCTGCGTGCTGTCTGACGGTTTCATCCATCGCCTGCTGCAGATCGTACTCGAGTCGTTTCACTGCAAGATCGGATTGGGATTTGTGGTGTGTAAGACGATCACATTCAATTGTTTTCTGTGAGAGAGTGAAGGTGGCGGCGGCCTCTTGCTTCTCAAGCGCAACCACCGATTCGTGCAGTCTGCGTATCTCTCCGTTGAGCTCGCTTACTTTCGACGCCAGACCTTTGCTGTGAGTCTGTGCATGCACGAGCGTGTCGACCTCTGTCTCGTATTCATCTTTCAAAGAGTCGTAGGCATCTTTGAGATCCGCGTATTTTGTAATCATGAGCATCTGTTCCTCACGCAGCCCACGAATCAATTCATCTTGCTGTTTGATGCGGTCCTCCAACTTCGTGACAACTTCAGGATTGACCCCTCCAGGTACATGAGACACTGCTGCTTGTGGGTTCTTGTGTGCCGTTGCTTGAGCAAGCGCATCTTGCAACTGACGCAATACCTTCGCCATTTGATCCTCGTTCTTGACCACACTGTTCACAATGCTCTTAGCTCGATGGGCGTACTGCAACGTCTGATACGTTTCCTCCACGTAGGTAGGGTGAGGACAGAGTGTGGCCACCATGCAGGACTTTGCATTGCCGCCGAGAGATTCAGAGAGCACCCACGTGAGCATACTTTCTCGGTATGGTACCATCCGATTCGATGGGCTCGATGCAGGTGAGGAGTTGCTGTTTGTGCCGGAAGCATTGTTACCACCACCACCGGATGGTGCGGTAGGGCTTTGTTGAATCAGCGCGTCGATCACACGACGCAGAGTGGTCAGCGATAAGTTAATTTGGGCAGACTCTTTCAGTCGCTCCCCTTCCACAGCGCTGAGTTTGATGCGCTCACTTCCTGCGAGATCGGCCAGGTAGACGTTGCTGCGGTGCTGCACAGGACCTATGTCTGTCATATCATTCTGGACAAGACGAAGCTGAAAAATTGCGTGCGATCGGGAGCTGACTTCATTCATTTTTGTTGCCGCCGTGTGACGGAGTAGCAGGCCGCGTTGAAGATAACGGAAGCACTGAGACCAGGACGATACCTTCTCGTACGTTAGGCCCTCCACATACACTCCCATCACAGGGTGAACGCGAACTTTGCGTCGACGATGTTGCTGTGACCCACCAGCATGAAGAAGGTCCAACACAGCTTCGTTGTAAATCTCGAAAAAGCTCAGCTCAATAAAATAGTCGCGGGTGAGAACTCCTGTGATGTTTCCGTTACCACCGCTTTGGGAAGCAGACAATGTCGCGGGCAAAGTCGTGCTCGATCGTACAAGTGGGCCGGCATCGCTCATCGATGCCCCGAGATTGTGGCCACCGCCATCGCCACCACTGATCGTCCTTCTATCCGCCTCTTCCATAATAGCCCGAGCGATGCGTGGGATCAAACCTTCGTTGTTAGCGGAGCCCATCATGGTGAATGTCTTACCGCTGCTTGTTTGCCCATATGCTAAAATGCTCGCGTTAAACCCCTCCATCACCGCATCCACCATTGGTCGCCCAACCGACTCGAACATATCCTCCTGAGACGCGCAGGGTGGAAACTTTGGCAGACTTTCTTTTGGCAGAGCGATCAAATCACTCATGTGCTCCCACTGACTCCTCGTAATGCTGCAATAGCACCCGTCGAAGTGGAAGACGTCTCGAGGGATGCCAGTGCTCTGGTCAATGAACAAACACTCCTTGGTGCCTCGAAGCTCGACCGGAGGCAATGGGTAACTTTGATCGGTGGGGTCCATCTCGTTGGGCAAAAAGGGTCGAATGCGGACGTACACTCGGTAGGATGACGACGACGCCACTGCATTGCTGCTACTTGTCAGCCCCGCCGATGATGCGTCTAGTCGTGGGGACGCAGTGCCGCTGGAGTCACCACCGTTGTTGTTGTGTGAAGGGCCCCGAGCAGTAGACGCTCGCCGTATGGTGCTGGTACCTAGGCTAGGAGTGCCACGGTACGCAGACGCTGCAGAGCTGACGCTGGCTGTCTCAACGTCGCGCCTCGTGTTCAAATACGACGACATTTGATGATCGATGCTTGATAAATAATTTGGATGCTTGTTGCTCTGCTTCTAGCGACAATTCGAACAAAGGGGGAATGTCAAAAGAACATTTGGGACGTCTATTCACGGCATCTTCGTCACAAAAATCACACAGAAAACAATCGATGGACAGGTAAGTAACGACTTTGTGTTCACTGCACCAATCAAAAAAATGTTGCGTAAAGAATTTTTTTTTTGGCGAAATACTTGTGGCGGGGACAGTAGATGAATGGTTATACTGCAGAGTAGAAGTCGGTGACCGCCGCGCCACCCTCCTTGGCGAGGCGAGGGTAACAGTACTCAGCCAGTCGTTTGTGATCAGGGTGCACGGCTTGGGCATCCACGTGAGTGGACACCAGTGTATGCGTGTACCCTAGCGAGACGTCTTGGTATCCCTCAAACAGGTTCGTTGCCACAAGTGAAAGGAGACCGGGGACAGTTTCTTTCATCTGGTTAATCAGCGGAATGGCTTCATCAAGGATGAACTCATCCAAAACAAACAAAATGCGACGGATGATAGTGCATTCAGCGTCACAAAAAAAAAAAAAAAAAAAAAAAACCGCGTACGAGAAGTTACTCGTACGCTACCGCACCCACGAGCAGCTCAACGTTGCGCATTCACAATTCGAATTTATCGAACCAGATTTGTGTCTTGATACATTCCGTCACCGACCGCTAACTCATGTTGAGAACGCGCGTAGTCAATCATAAAGAGCGTTCCGCTTGCCCCTAACAACACCGAAGAGGCAACTGACAGGGCAAAAGAATAATGAAAACCGCATTGAAAGCTGTCCCATTCGATTGTACCTTTTTGCACCTCACAGTACGATATACTGCACCCAACCCACGACAGAATAAAGCAGACACCCACGTGAAGAACGCGCAACCTGCGCCAGCGAACGCGAAGACTAGCTCGACTAAGCTTCCCCACCTACTTGCGGAAGTGGTGGAGTGACGAGAACAGCTGCGCCACACAGCCATCGCAAATTCAAGAAAGCCAAACGCCGCGGACAAAATCGACATCGACTGAAGTCCTTTCATGAACTTGATGGATTGATGTGAAGTATGATCACCGCAAATAATGCCATCCTCAACCCCTCCTGATAAATACGTTTGGCACACTTCACCTTCTTCGCTGGAGGATGTGGTACACGATTCGAATAGCCCAAGACGCTCTGTGGCAGTGAAGTTGATGGTGCCTTCAACGGCTGCAAGCACCGTCCCAATGAATGCGAGCACAATTGCAACACTTCGAAGTGTTGATGAAGTCATATCTGAATCTTTTCCCTTGTATAAGGAATGCAAAATGTCGTAACAACAGCACACCAAATAACAACCAGCGACAGTTGCAAACACTGTTTGAGAAGTGGGGACACAAAATTGAAACGAAAACTCGGCTCAAGCAGTTCGATAAAAAGGAAAGGGATTGGCGTTGATATTCTTTTTTTTTTTCCTCCATGACGTTTTGTTACGCTGTTGTTTACTCGGTCCCTCCACACGAACGGAACCCCTTACACTACAGTGTAAAAGTCCGTCATGGTGAGCCCTCCCTCAACAAGTCGAGGGACGCAATACTGCACTAGGAGAAGATGATCCGGGTGTTCGTGGTAGACTTTAAGAGCTTCACCGTCCACGTGGGTGGAGACGAGTGTGTGCGTATGGTCTCGCGTCACGTCTTGGTATCCCTCGAAGGGGTTCTTGGCAACTGCTCCGAACTCCAGTGAGAGCAGACCAGGGATGGTCTCCTTCATCTTCTTGATAATCTCGGCTGCCTCTTCGAGGACAAAGGAATCCTTGAACTTGAAGAGTCCTTGAACTTGAAGAGAACAACGTGCGTTAGATGAGGCATGTCTTTGGATATATGAGGTCTGGTTGCAAGCAACAACAACAACAACAACAAAATAAAAGTGAAAGCTATGACAAACGCAGGAAACTTCAGGGTGTTACTTGGTTTTTGTTTGCTAACGTTTGCGCCAATGAAGAGTCAAAAACTACGAGTGGCCATCGAAGGCCCACATAAAACAAGCGAATCCATTGCTGTAGCCACAAAACAAAAAAGTAAGAAATGGGGGTTGGGGGAAAGAATCATCACTACTGGATCAACGTTGTGTAAGCTGCCAACCTTCGACATTTTGCATGGTTTCTGAAGAATATGCCCGCACTTACGGCAGAGAAAAAGGTTGCGCCAATTGACATTGACAAGGAGATGTGGTACTCGCAGTCGAACGAGCTCCACGCTTGTGCGCTCTCAGCAACCGAACATAATGATGTTCCACAGTAAAGCCAGGATTGAGCCCCATAAATAAATAATGTCCAAGTAGAGAAAGCAAAAGCTGTCCCTATGGATGAGAAAATGGCTTCGAGTAGTCCATTACCGAGGCTGCAATCGATGCACAGACATCGGAAAATTGCGAAAAGAAAACCGCCTCCATCGAAAATAGCAGACAGAATCGACAGGATTTGCAACGCGCGAAAAAACATGTTGACATCGCCCACTGTTCTTTCCCCGCACACAACATCGGTGACATTGGTGTTCACGATGTTGTCAACGCAAATTTCATCGTTCGTGGAGTCTCCACTGTACACACAGTCTTGAAACAACCCAATGTCTTCCGTGACTGTGACACCATCGAGCGTTGCAATCACGCGCATCCAGCATAAGGTACCTGTCGCTGTGGCGGCAAGGATAGCAGCGAATAGTGCGAAAAGATTCGCGGCGCAGTGCGGACGAGTCGTTGACATAACTCTGTGTGTCGGGGATTTTTTGATGTTCTTCAAAAAGAAACACAAAGGGAGTAAAGCTATGCCAATACAACTTTGCTTTTGAAACGCCGCGAGTCATTTTATTTCGTGTGATCATTGCAAACAAAAATAGTGAGAAACGCTGTGTGATAATTTTGATGTGAGATAAATATGCACGTTGCTGCCCTCTCGTGGATGAATGCCAATAACGCCAAGAAACACGAGTCTCAATAACGCACCCGGACCTCTCCCATCCCGTTCACTTAATAGCTCCAGAAAGTTGCATCTTTTGTAAATTTCTTTTCGATCCTTTCGCGCCACATGTTTGCCCATCTCATAGGCATGTAGATCGTCTCTTCACTCGCAGGGTCAGTGGGATCGTTGGACAGCGTCTTTGCGTAGGAGCACATAAAGTTGTAGAGGTCATCAGATAGTCTTCTGGCAATCCCGATCAATGTTGCAGAATCCCGTTGAAGCAGTGGTTGAGCGGCGGTCTCGCCGATGTTTTGCAGCCTGGCAAGCGTTTCCATCTGCAGTCCAAGAGATATCGGAAGGGCAGAGTCCACTGCAAAGAAGAATGAAGGGACACGAAACGTGCTACTCGGCGTCACGTTCGTAAGGCAACCAATGTATTCGTATGTTCCCGGGTGGTAGTCGGTTGCCTCAATGGAGAGGTAGACACCGAGACCAAACCCATCGGGAATGGGATACGTGCCTGTCAAGAAGACCACGATCGACTCAGAGGCACCGTTTAATGGCGTTAACCACTTTGTGCTGTCAATCTGGGTAAAGTTGAATTGAGGCAGGCATCCTGGCACAATGCACCCGAAGGCCGCTGACGATGTCAACTGACTTTCCATCTTCTGCTATGTTGGTGTGTGATTGGTGGTCTTTGGTGGGTGTTTGTTTTGTTGTGAGTGTCTAATGTCAGTGCCAAGGGAAAACAATCGAAATAACCGAGGCCAATATTCTCAAAGACGTCTTTAAACGTAATGCAACGAATCACACGATGACACGAAGATGAGTGAGTTTGAACGTATGCGATCATGATGAGGCCAAACAAAAGGGGGGAACATTGATTTGAATGAAGGTTGTCGTTGGAGCGCTGCAATTTGGGGGGGACTGGTCTCGCAAAACTACGACGTGCAAAAAACAAACAAAAAGAAAAGGTTCATTCTTGGATGAGCTCAGAGTAGTTCCTGTGACGTGCTTCCTCAGCTGCCCTTGTGGCAGCCCTCTGATGGAAAAAGAACCCGGCAAAAAATGCGCCAGAACTAAGCGCTAGAAGCAGCCATGCGATAATGCATAAGATAAAGGAATAGTCGAACCCGCATTGAAACGTGTCGACGTGTGATGACAGCTCTCTTTGAAGTTCGTCACAGTAAGACGTGCCACACACGTACCAAGATCGCATGAAGTACGCAAATAGGGCCCACGTAAGCAACGCAAACACAGATGCGGCGCCGGAAAGAAATGTCTCTACCAATCCAGCGCCGAGTATGAGTGTGATGCGTGATTGAAAGAGCATTCGAAATGGGCAGAAGAACACTGCAGCACCAGCAAGGAGTGTTGAGATCACCGCACACGCTTGAATGGACCGGAGCATGGAGTTTACCTGAGATATTGTGCGCGTCCCACAAACGACTTGGTTGCCACCACCGTCGACGATGACACTGTCGCACGTTTCAACATCTGTAAAGAGACAAAACTGAAACAATCCAACCCCCTCTGTTGCCGTGTTGTGGTGATACGATGCTTTCATTTCAACCCATGAGGTAGTCCCCGTGGCGACTGCGATGAGAATGAGAGATACAGAGGACAGCACCATTGCCCCGTTGTGAAACCAAACTGGCGGCAAGGCATTTAGTTGCACAGTCGACATTTGACGACTATTTGTGTGAGATTTACCGCTTTCTATTTGAAAAAAAATCACACAAACAAAAATGAAAGTGTCGTCAGAAGATCATGCCATCACAACAAGAAACGAAAGACAAAGTGTTTGGCATGTAGCTACATCGACAAGCGATCGTTCAATTAATTGTTGTTTTCGTTCGCCCGGAGGACACGACGGGCCAAACAGAGGAGAGGAAATCACACATGTTGAATGAAACAATTCGATGTCTTTTTCGGTATGGGCTATTGGAACAGATCATCTTTCTTTGACATGGTCGGCCGCTCATTGTTGAATCAGTTCGGCATAGTTACTTGGTGACAATGGTTGTGCTGTCGTCGCCGCAGCTCGAGCTGCTCTGCCCTCGATCATGTGAACGACCGCGAAGCTCACGCAGCTCATCGCAAGGAAGATCCAAGCTATGATGCACAACGCAAACGAGTAGTTGAAGCCACACGATGTCGTAAAGCTACTGGGGACTCCGCTTGTAAGAGTGTCGCAAAAGCTAACGCCGCAGTTGATCCAGTACTGCACAATGAAGATAAACCCAGACCACGCGTAAAAAGCCTGCAGCGACGCCAGGCCTGCAAGGATTGCTTCAAACAAGCCATGGTAGCCTCGAATGTTCATACCAAAAAACGTCGTGTTCGGGAAAATCTTGCGAAACAATGCAAAAAAGATCGCCCCCGCAGCAAAGAGGGTAGCAAGAACCCCGGAGGATTGCACGGACATGAAAAACTGATTTGTCATTCGGTTGGTGTGGTCGCCACAAATAAACGCATCTGGGTCTCCTCCAATGTTGCTCTGACACTCTTCGACGTTTGTGTAGAGGCAAAATTGAAACAGGCCGAGATGTTCAGTGACAGTATTGCCCTGGTAGCTTGCTTGGAATACGATCCATGAGGTGGTCCCGGTGGCGATGGCGACGAGAATGAGGGAAACAAAGGCTAATGCAAGGCCACCGAAATAAAACCACATGGAGGGAATGGAGCCAACCATTGCGTGCCGATAATTACTAGCCTGTCGTTTTTTTATCTACTAGGAAACTAGAGTACGACGGCACGAACGAAAGAAATTTCAGCGACCACGTTTAAATTTTCTCCCATTTGCGTTCAGGAGTCAGAGGACCGACATTAAAACTTAGGAAGAAGGCAATGCAGCAGCACCACCATGCCCACCACAAAAAAGCACAAACGCAACTCACGTATACATGTGACGCAAACGAAACTGCATTAGTCTAAAGGAGCCTCTTTCGCATCACTTTGTATTCATCGAATAAGATCCGTATCTTGATACATTCCGTCGGTGATAGCCACTCCTCGCGACCGCGAATGACCAATAATGAAAAATGTTCCGCTCGCGCCAAGCAACGCCGAAGCAGCAACTGACATCGCAAAAGAATAATGAAAACCGCATTGAAAACTTTCCCAGGTGGCGTTGCCTTTTTGCAGCTCGCAAAATGATGTGCCGCACCCAACCCACGACAGAATAAAGTAGACAAACACAGTCCACGTGACAAACGCACAGGCTGCGCCAAGAAATGCCAGCACTGCCTCAAAACAGCCTCGAGGTCCGCTACTGGATGAATGACGAGTAACATTGCGCAGGACAGCCACAACAAACGCAAGAAAGCCGAACGACGCAGATAAAATAGACATCGACTGCAGCCCTTTCATGAACTTGGTGGCTTGGTTCGACATATGATCACCGCAAATAATGTCATCGTTACCGTCACCTGATGAATAGGACTGGCACTCTTCACCATCACGAGTGGAAGTGGAGGCACACGTTTCAAACAGGCCGACACGCTCCGTGGCAGTGAAGCCAATAGTGCCCTCGACGTAGACCCAGTACATTGTCCCAGTCGCCACGGCTGCAAGCACCGTCCCGGTAAACGCGAGGACAACAGCAACAATTCGCAACGTTGATGTGGTCATAGTTTTGTTTCTCCCTCTCGTTTAAGAAAGAAATGTTGAAGTAGAACGCAAGTCAAAAAAATATTAATCACAACGCCGTCGAATGAGTCCATCAATGGGAAGGCGACACGACTTCAGAAAAGAAAAAGAAACTAAATGGCGTTTGCATTCTCCTCGCTCTCTCTGCTGCGCGCCGGCAAGTTCCAAGCCACGTTGACAGCGCCACTCTCGGTCACATACGGCAATGACCGCGTGTACTCAGGGTCAAACTCAGCAATGGTGGCCACGTTCTGCACGAGCATATTTTGTAGTGCCATGATGGACGCATCAAGCGCCACGCTACGGTCGCTTGCAAGCGCCTTTGCTTCCTGTGTGCGTTGCACCGCTGCATGAGCATCGCGCTCTTTGTCTAGAATGCTCTCTTGACGAATCATGTCTTGCACCTCTGCCATACGACTCTGGTGAATGTAATAATACCACATGTTATTCGTCTGATTCTTCTCAGCGTACACCCATTTCATTTTTCCGGATATTTTGAGAACATTGCGAAGATGTTTCATACTGTCAAATGGAATATCATCGCGCTGCTTCAACGTTTCCCAAAGATCAAGCAGCCGAATGGGTTGTTGGAGGAACAGACTCTTAAGTGCGTAGTTCCGCGGCACTTCACCAAGATCTCGTGGAACGGCTCGGAATTTATTCGCTTTCTGGGGAGTCCTAAACCGATTTCGCATGTTAGCGTTAAAGCCTCCACGTTGATGTAAGTTGATCATCGCAGTTTCACTTCGGTACGGCATTGTTTTCTCAAAACTTCCTCCAGGACGTTGGCCCAGGGGTCCTTTTGGACGGGCAAGCCATCTTGATGTGAGTCGCAACATAACCACTAAACAAGATACGTTTGTGGTTGATTTCTAAGAAGGGGATATAAAGAGTAAGGCAAGGAACAGCTGAATAGAAATCATCAGAGAGAGGAAAAAAAAAAGCGACCAAGGAAATGGACGAAGGAAACAAAAAAAGTGGCACAGCTATCTAAAAAGGCAGGAGTCTCTTTCAGCGCTCATCGCTCTCAAAACACGTGGGACTTCAAACAACACTTTTTGTTCCGCCGATCAACCCTGCCGCAGCATCTTTGACGTCTTCATCCGCATCATGAGATAGTCTATCTAAATACCCTTCTACATCTCCTCGTGTCACCTTTCCGTGATCTCGCAAGGCTAAAATCGCCTTCGCAACATTCAGGCGCACGTTGGCCACTTTGTCATTGACTAAAGCATTAAAGGTCGGTAACATCACTCGCTGAACCGTCCGTGCATCCAACTGTGGCGCTGACGCCAGCGATGCGAACAGCTGCAGCACGGTGATCCTCGGCATAAACGACCCTGACTGCACCATTGGTTGCACTCTGGGAATCAGCACTGTTTCAAACCATTGTGCGCCGTTCTGCTCAAGAAGTTTGCAACAGGAGTCACAACCTGAAGACCGGATGGAGGCGACGCGATCTTGAAGTGCTTTGACACACACATCAAGAACGTCATCGGCAGATTTTCCAAGCGCTGTGACGAGAGTTGCAACTTGTGAGACGACAGTCTCTCGAATGCGCCATTTTGGGTCAGCGAACAAACCGACCACAACAGGCACAAGCTTCGGTGCCAACTCCTTTGCGCCAGCTGTGTCCCCCATTTCGTTAAAGCCAGAAAGAAGCGCGAGCCGAACATCAGCATCTGTATCCTGAAGGAGCCGCGTGCACGTCCCGACAATTGACGTTGCCCAGAGTTCCGGGGGAGCGTGGAGGGAGCTCTTGAGGACGGAGCTCGCTAAGCACATGCGGACATGCGCATTCTGGTCTCCTGCAAGCCGCGTTCCAACGTTGAGGATATCCTTCCGAACTGTGGCATCCGTCACAACGGAGAGTAAATGAGACATGTTGTGAACGGCAGAGGCGCGAATTTCCGGCTCTGAATCTTGGCACATGGTGCGAAACATCGGTGCACACACACGTTGAGCGTCTTGTGGGGAGAATGCTTTTGCTATCTCGCCAAGGCGATCGGCTGCCATGTAGCGCACACGCCAAGAGCTATCAGACGAAAGGGTCTTCAGCAGCGACACCACCTGCGAAATGCCAGAGTCTGGGAGCACGCGAAGCATCGAAATGGCTGTGGTGACGGCCTGGAGGCGGACGCCGTCGCTGGAGTCACGACAAAATGACGCAAATGGAGTGAGAAGATCTGTCGCTTGCTGTCCTAAAATACTGGCAAACACCTTCCCGAGTGCCACGCATGCACTTCGCCGGACCATAATCTCCTCGTCGCTGCAGAGTTTCTGGAACGTCTGGCGGAGTGTTGCTTTGACACCCACTGGGACATGTGGGTAGGGCACCGCGACGACAGAGCACGCACTGGAGCGTGCTTGAGGGAGGTCCGACTTGGCGAGCCTCTGCACGAGCCCAATGAAGTCCTGCTGAAGCGCAGCAGTCCCGTCTGTCTTGAAGACAGTGTCGCCAATGATCTGCAGCGAGGCGACCGCTTCGTCGCGTACCGTAATTTCGTCCAACCCGCAGAGGAGTTCTAGAGGATGCAAAAGTGCAGGTGCAAATTGGATCCCACCAACCTCAGGGATCATCGTGCCGAGCGCATTGGCGAAGATGCGAAGTACTTCGTCGTTGTCGTCAAGGTAGTCTGTCAGGAATGGAATCAGCTCGTTCTTTGTTCTGTCAGGGCCGAGGGTTTGGGTAATCACGTGAATGCCACGCATGCTGCTAAGGCGCATCTCCGGATCCTCAGCGCGCAAATTTTCAATCATTGAGTTCACAGATTGGAAATGATCTGTGGCTGACATTTTTTTTTGTTTTAAGGACGTGATAATAACTGACGTACAAGTAGAAAAATGATTGTGTCGTGTTATTCGATCCTGTTTTTTTATCTCTTCACTATTGAGAATATTCGCAGATATGAAGCGGAAACAATAATGGCAATAAATGATCTTTACGGACGCCACTTATGTGTGTAGGAGGGAGTGCAGCCATTTTGTTACTCTTTGTGTTAATCGAATCATCAACTTTGTTATCACACAACAAATCCCATCATTCAGGGAGGGGGGAAGGCCCTCCTCTTCACACCATCGGGGTGGATGCCGATGACGCAATCTTCCCCTCAACGTATGCACGAGCCTTTGCCTTGACCTTCTCCACTCCTTGAGGATTGCCGTGGGTCTGCTCAAAGCCAAGGTAGCGGGTCAACAGCTGCTGCATCACCTTCGCGGAGAGGCTAACAGAGGTCACTCGTTCAAAGAGGTCACGCACAAATGTGATGGAGCCCTCGTTGACCTTCCGTGTGATCAGACCAACCTCTTGATCGAGGAACGCGGACCATAAATCGCTCTGCTTTGGCAATTTCGACACGAGGCCCTCAAATAATGCTCGCCCATTGGCAACATTGCCGTTGCGGTACTCGAAGATGGCAAGGTGCTCCACTATGACGCATTGTTCTTGCTTCTTAAGAGCCTCGCCCATATCCTTGATCACACGCTTGAGCTGATCGCGCTTATCGGCCTCGATGAGTGCAAGCCCTAGACGCTCCCAGACACGGGGGATATTACGGAACTTCGAAGACATGGCGCGGCACAGCGCGTGCAATTGCTGGAACTTCTTCGACGCTTTAAAGATGTCAGCAAGCTTCTCATGGACAACAAGCTCATCGTCAGAATGCTGAAGGGCACGTCGGAAAATTGCTGCGAGGGACTCTGCCGTACCATGAGCGTTTTCAATGTTGAGGTATGCAACCCATACGTTCAGCAGCTCTTTCGTGTTCCGCACACCGATGGTTTTCAGCGCCTTCTCGGCGACGATACGTGCCTCCTCGACTTGCTGGAGGCCTAAGTGGAACGCCATGTAATGCGTCCAGAGGAAACTACTATTTGGGCTACCGAGGAGTAGCTTTTGGAACTCCTCTGGACTTTTAGGGACTTGGTCCTCCTCGCGCTGGCGTTCGTATGCGTCAATCGCCTCCTCCATACGACGCTTGCGGAGTGGCCTGTCATCGTTGTCCGCATCACGACGATTCTTGCGACCCTCCTCGGCATCGTACCCGCTGTTATCTCGCCACGGGAATAGACCGCTGGTGCGCGTAGAGGGCTGCACGGATCGGATGGCTGGGATGGCGTCAAACGGTGTTCTATCTGAGGCGATGAGCACCGGGAGGAGCGTCGCTAACTCTTTGCTGGAGGGCACGTACTCAAGCACTGCCTGAAGGGATGCCCCCACGGCCAGAGGTTTCCTTGCCTTTGCGGCAGCTGCGGAGATGTTGTAGTACACTAGCACTCTTGCACCACTTGGCAGGGTCACGTCGAGGACGGCAGATGTAGAGGATGAGACGGCAAGAATCGTGCCGGTCACTTGATAACCCACAGCAATGCCGTCGCACGCCTTCGCGACGTCTGCTGCATCTTGAGGAGCGTGGGAGACGAGCCCCTCGTCGCTAGCAACGGTCACGGCGCCAGATTCGGTATCGTACGAAATAATCCTAACATCGTTGGCCTGCACACCGGCAGCGATCTTCTCGTGCGGGGCAACTGCAGTAATGCCGTTACCAATCGAGTAGATGGTGCCTTTAGGGGTGCTACGAATCACGCGGGCATGCTGCACGGCGCCAAGAGGGACGATCAAGTTCTTGCGGTACAACTCCTGCATCGCAAGGCGCACCGTCTCTGGGTACGCAAGGACACCGCTCCAACACTCCTGCAAGGAGCAGCTGAGGATAAGGTAGCCCTGCTCATCACGCGCTCGACGTGGGGATGCCACTAATGTTTGACGGACGGACAAGTGCTTTAACAGACGCTCGGCGAGTGCATCTCCTCCGAGGGAGGCGGCATTGAGTCGACCGAAACCACCATCGGGCAGCTGCACCAGAACAGAGTCTGGGGTGGCGTGGTGCACTTTAAACTCGTGCTGATTCATGTTATGGTAGAATGTCGCTGCTAACAAGGAACAAAAAAGGGAATTCATCGATTGGTAAACAGGTTCGAACAGGCAATTATATTTTCGTCATAAGGGGAACATTGAAGAAAACGCAATTTAACACTGTCACCTAGGGTGTTTTTGTTTTTTGTTTGTTCTTTTGTGTGTTTGTTTCTCTTGAAAGGGGAGCACCCCTCCCTTTCTCAAGGTGTGCCTCTTGTCTACCGCGAATGTTCAACAAGTCTAAACTGTTTTCTGGCATTGTGTGCATGATTGCGGTGCATGTGGTGCTCTTCCCTGAATACGGTTTCTTCTCCCCCGTCCGCGTTAATCACGCTCTGCTACCGCAGTTGACGACTCACGAGTATGGCTAGCAGAGGGTGGGGACACGCGAACACCGCCACGGATATGCTTGATCACTCTGCTGTGCTGCGGCGTGAGACTGCCCAAAGCCGCAGCTGTCACCGATGACGTAGTTGCCGCAAGACCACTACTACTGCTGCTGTTCAAATTCTTGTCAAAGGAGCCTCCGCTTCTTGCTTGTAGGAACGCCTGCTGCATTGCCTCAAAGCGATGTCGCCAGTATTCAGCGTCACTTCTCGCCTCGATCACCTTATCCTTGTAGCCTTTGCGCTCCTGCTCAAGCTCGTCTTGCAGACCTTTGCTGATGTCACGTTCTTGCCGCAGTCCTGCCTTCAGGTTCTCAATGCGGTCATGACGAATCGCAAGCTTCTTGTCTGCCAGCTGCATTTCTAACATTAACGCGCCATTTTCATTCATCAAGTCACGCCAAGAGTGCTCGAGGTCGTTGTATTGCTTGTCGACCATATGAAGCCGTTGTGATAAGTGAACAATAATTTGAGCTGGGTTGTTGTTCCCTGCAGCGGAAAGAGCCTCAGAAGGTGCACCGGACGCTAGGGGCGGAAGGCCACCACTCTGTGTCATGGTAAGCGAACCAATCGCTGCTCCAGGTGCACCGGCGGCGGCAAGCGATGGGGCGACTTGGAGCTGAATCTCACGCAGCGCTTCACACGTGATCGAGCGAATCCATTGAACTTCATTGCGCGCTTGAAGTGTTGAGTCCAGCAGCTTTTCAAGGAGAGCCCGGTCGCCTGTACGCCCGGCACGTTCTCTGTCCAATCGCCGAGATTGCAGCTGCAGTTCTTGCGTCAGTTCCTGGTACTCTACTTGCCACGCCTTGACTTCCTCAGTGAGACTGTTGGTGGCCTCCTCTTGTTGCTGCGTTTGTTGCCGAGCAGACATGGACTCCAACTGCAGCTGTTGAATCCACTCATCTTTTGAGGTGAGTTGGGATTGGTGAAGATCGGCCATCTCACGAAGCCGGGCCTCCAGCTCCAAGATGGTAAGGCCCATGTCGCCGGTCGTTGAGGCAGACGCCGAGGAAGTGGAGGCGGAGGGAGCGATGACTGCTGCCAGTGCTGTAGACGGTGGGAGGCCGTTCTTGAGCCGCATGATCTCTCCTTGAGCAATCGATAACATTGGATCTTCTTTGCCCTCGCACCAAACCGCAGGGTGGAGTGCGTCTCTTGAGAGTGGAGCACCGAAGGACTGCAGCACACCATGAGAGACGTTCTCGAGTTTCCGCCCAGAGCGTCCTGCAGGATCTTGGTCAACTTACTATCACGATACGGAATGTGCTGGGATCTGGATTCTGTCAAGTTCTTGATGACAAGGCCTAGCATGGTGAGACTTTTGTTGATCAGCTTCGCCTCTTCCAGCTGGACACCCTCGGCGCGTGTCTTGGCGACTTTCTCACTTCCAGCAAGATCGACTAAGTACAATTTGCCCACCTTGCTCTCACCTCGATGCGCATGAGTGCTTTTGATCGTCAGCCCAAGAAGGCAGTGACTGCGACTACTCACGTCGTTCATCTTAGTCGAGGCAGTTGCTCGATTCCGCAGCCCCTGCTCTACATACACAAGGACTTCCTCTGCACTGCCAATGTAAGGACATTCACATCCGTCCACGTAGAAGCTATTGGTGGAGGGGTCTTCCCTTACGTTTAAATTGGTGCGGCTTGGTTCCAACAGATCCCGCACGTGCTCCATGTAGATCTCCACAAAAAACATTTTGATATCGAAGACAAGCTCTGCATCAGCTCGTTGAATCCGATCGAATAAGTCGAACACTGCTCTGGGGATGATGCCAGCTAGTGGCCCGTCAAAGTGAAACTGAGGTGGGGACGCAAGCGCTGAATTCACAACAGAGCCTCGAGATGTGAACATCGAATTGTTGTTGCTACTTTGTTGTTGTTGCTGGAACGTGTTGCCATTGTGATGAAGTTCTGCGCCCATCATTGTGTACGTTTTGCCAGATCCAGTCTGACCGTATACAAAAATAGTGCCGTTGTACCCTTCGAGTACATCTCGCACGACTGGTTCACCGATGCTGCGGTATACCTCCTCTTGAGATGAGTCCGACCGAAACACTTTGGAGAATGTAAAGGGAAACGCATCGCCCTCGCTAGAAACCAATTCGAGAGATTCGTTATCTTGGAAGGACACACAAGTTCTGTCTCTGTCTTCCGATTTGTTGATGGGACGGAAACGCGCACATACACGAATGTTTTCTCCGGAGCTACTGTTGATCGGCGTCACGGATGTGGAGCTTGCCTGGGAGGACTGTGCCATGATGGGATATGACATCGGATCACGCCAATGTCGTTGTTCTGTGATTCTGTTTGGGAAGGAAAACAGGGAACAAACCTTGTATTTTTCGAATATCTCTGACCAAGAATATGCCGAACACTCCTTTACAAACAAGCAATCAGTCAAGCGTTTGTACACACAACGAAATGGAAATCAATCTAAACTTGGGAAGTGTAACATAGTGTTTGGTCTAACGTAAATGGATCTAGTGAATGCATGCATGTATTTCTCTTCTTCTACGAGGATGCTGCTGCTGCAGGCATGGCTTTAGCCTTGGCATCCGCTGGTGCAGCTGCAGCTGCTGCTGCTACTGGGCGCCGTGGAGGTGCACCAGAGCCGGTAGCACCGCTGCCTGGCGTTGGCGCTTTCTTTTTTGGCATAGACGGCACAAACATTGGGGCCGCACTTGTCTTCCTATCAACAACTGATGTGCGATCCGGTGCAGCAGGAGAACTGACACTCCGCTTTTTTGAGGAGTTGCCGGCTACGCCAACATCACGTTGCGGTGTCGCTGCGGTGGCTGCTGCTGTTTCTTTTGGCCTCGGGGTGGTCACTGCTGGCGACTCTTCAGCCACCTCAGCCTCAGTCTCTCCTTTAGCAGGCGGCTTGGTCTGAGCGGATGTTGTTGTCGGTACGCGCGGCGATTCCACCAAGCCAGCAGCAGACGCAGCGCCAATGGGTGGACGGGTTGCAGGAGGAATGTTCAACTTTCCTGACTGTAGTGCACTCCTTACATCTAACATTTTGATCGACTTCTTCTGCTGCTCCACAGCCACCACGAGCCCATCGCACTTGGACTGCAGTTGCCCATGTGCAGACATTAATGAGCAGTACGCCGCCGTCACGACGCAAAGGTGGTGCTGCATCACAGAAGGAGACGTTAGCTCCTCCATCGTGTGGCGTTGGTCACACCCCATGGCTGCCATCGGGCACGGTAGCTTTATGGCATCCGTGGATGGGTTACCAGCAGCGGCCTTGTTGTTGGACAGACATACCCGTTCTGGTGCTGGGCTGAACTCCTCCTCCATTAGCACCGACGCATCACCAAGTGGTTGAGTAGGAGCAGGTGGTGGGAGAGCTGTTGTATCACAGTCACGTTTGGTGACATCTAAAAACGACGGGGCTACTGGTGGCGGGGACATAGCAGCAGATTGATCCACATCATCATCATCTCGCTCAATCGGCTCCGCACCGCCTGCATGATGGCGTTGAAGGGGCGTCTCACAATTCTTTGCAGCAGCAAGCACTTCTTCTGTGGCAGTAAAACGTGCGGGACTTGCCGGTCTGCTCAAGTTCTCCATCTGGCGTCGGAGGGGCTCTATGGCTTCTGCTGTGCACTCTCGCACATGCGACGCTAGTAGACGACGTGGCATGTCCTCACAACACTGGGGGCAAATGACAACACACTCCAAGCAAACTTCCTTGTGTGCTTCATATTCAGCGCCAACGAGAAGTCCTTTGACGTCACAGAAAGGGCAATCGATGCGTTGTACGGCGCAGTACGGCCCGTTGCGGTGAGTGCCTTCATCGGCAACCGACCCCACCCACCTGCAATTGTCGTACCCCTCTGCGCAGTGGATCTGAAGTGCGTTTATCTCCGCTCTAATGGTTTCTGCAGGTTGCAGATCGCTGGCGTCCATCGCCACGCCACAGACAGGGCACGTTTCATGCTCAATACTGCGATAGATGGCGCATTGAAGGCCAAAGGTGTGGCCGCACACTCTGGACGTCACCGCATCACGGATGACCCCGTTGTCAATCGGGCAGCGATGGCGATGGGAAGGGGGGCGTAGGAATCGCGAGGTGGGGATGCAGCAGACCGAAGGCGTGGGTGGTGCTTTGGAGGTGGATGCCGAACGTGGCCTCGCCGCTGCAGAGGTTGGTCGTGACATGATGTGGCCCTTCTGAGGAGAAGTAGAGAAAGATGAGAAAGAGCAACCATAAAAAAGGTAGAAGAAGCAGATGTGTTACGAATGGCCAATTTAGTAGGATCAAACAAACACGTGCGTACAGCTGAGCTTGGAGCGATACAAAGATAATGCGGAGAACAATGCAAGGGCGCTCATCCTTGCGTGGCATATGTTTCACGTGGCTGTCTCATCGGACTCATTTGCGTGACGTGCTGCGCTTTCGCCGAGCTGCTGAGGATTTCGCTGGGCTTGGGCTACGTGCGGCTCTACCACGGGGAACGGCCACAACTGCTGCAGTTCCCAAGGACAATGGCGGTAAAACAGCTGGTCCTGCGACGTCGGTATTGCTTTGCTGCACGACCTTGACGACTGACCCACCGCGGCGCTTGTCTTGCCACTGCTTGTCGGTACCGCACAACCAGTCCCACATGGGGCTGGACCCAAAGTTGCAGACCACGTGGGAATGATGGAAGTCGTGAAATTCATCAGAAGGCGCTAACGGGAAGAAAAATCCGCTGTGATGAAACGTTGTGCCCGCCATCGCAATGAACACCCAAGAGCTAAAGGCCGCGATGTGATAGCGAAAGACAACACTTGCAAAGAACACTGGCAGCACGTTCCCGAATAGCAACTCGATAGGATGGGCGTATTCCGCTGCGAGGCCAATGGTGACGTAGAACTGGTGGTGCTGCTTGTGGATCCATCGGTACAGCATCGGTGTGTGTAGGAGTCGATGCGTCCAGTAGAAGATACCATCGGTGAAGAGGAACGCAACAACGTACTGCAGGAGCAGCGTGAGGATTCCGGGCACAGGGGCGCTGAAAAGATGTGGGTGGTATCCGTACGCTCTAGGGAACATCGAGTAGGGGAGCAGAGGCGACAGGATGTGTGCGGCACCCACGTACATAATACACTTGCGAACTAGCGCGGGTGGCGGCTGTCGTCCAGCCTGCCAGCGGTACGGCTCTAGCGCTGCGTCGCCAAGGACAAGTCGTATGAGGTAGTGCGTTCCGTTAATGAGAATCGTTGGTAGTGAATGTGCAACGGTCAAGAATATCACATAGACCAGCCGTAGATCGCCGCCGGTGAACGCTAGGAGCTTCTGGAACGCACCATCGAACAGTGCTTGCTGTCCAATATCAACATCCCATGACAAAAGACAGTCAGGAACCCATGGCGTCATTGCGTTTGCGAATAGAGATACAACGTTCTTCACGAATGGAACAAAACAAAACAAAAAATCTTGAGGAAAAGAGAAAACGAAGCCTCTCAAAAAAAAGAAGGAGGCAGAACGACTCATTCCACATCGATGTACAGAAAATGAAAGTAGAGGCCATGATGCTACAAAGCGGCAAGATGTCCCTCACAACCTCAACCGCCCACTCACAACCGAAGGTTCTTCACGAGACGCTGTTGGACATCGTGCAAGTGAGAGGACAGGACTTCGTTATCGAGCGCCACGGTGTGCAGCGCATCCATCGCAAGTTGTAGATCCTGATCTTTCAATTGTAGCTGCTTACGCAGTTTTGAGGTCTCCAGTCGCAGGGGGGCAACCATCGAAGTCTGGCACAGTTCCAACTCCAAGCGTAAATCTGAGAGCCGCTGGGTGGTGCCTTGACGCTGCTCCTCCGACGCCTCCAGACGCAATTGCAGTTTCTCATTTGCTTGTGATTTCAGCGTCAGCAGAGCCCGGAGCTCGGCAACCTCCTGTCGAGACGCATCTAACTCTGCGCTTAGTTGATCGAGTGCCGCATTGTTGGGAGGCAGTGCTTGGCTTGGAGGCCCACCCACATCACTCTTCTCGGCAGTAGAAGTCAGAATGGGCGGGCCTGCATTCAGACCATCGGCAGCAGCGGCAGAGGTTGTTGTCGGCGATACCCCTCGTGTGGACCGTCCTCTCGGAGACGCTGAACGTGTGGAGGGCTTGGACGATAAGGCCGTCAATGATGAGCAGGACACTAACATTTGGTGCAGGCGAAGTGGGGCGTAAGCTCCGTCATCCGAAAACAATAGAGAAGAAGGTGGCACGTCACTAGTCCACACAGAGTTGTTGGTGTTGGACATCGCCACGTCCATCCAAGCGGTCACTTCAGCGCAATGCACTGCGCACATCGCTACCGTAACCGAAGCGTCTGTTGACAACGACGCGTTGCCTCCGGAGGACTGTGGCGCCATAAAATACAACTCGCAAATTCTTCGATGAAGTCGACTTGCCACCAGTGGACCATCCGGGCACAGCCCCATAGAGACAGAGAAGCGCTGCGCTGTTGATGGCGACGAATATGGAAAGGGTGAGGAGGAGTGTGGGGCGATGGTGGACACGCCAAACGACCAGGGGAGGGTACTATTGTCCCGAATCTCGGTGGAGATATGATGAGGTGCCTGCCCAGAGATCCTGCTGAGGATCGTCACGCCTCCAGTTGATGCTGCGCGTGCTGCTAGCTGGGAGCTTCTCACCTCACACACAACCGCACATCGCTGCATGGCAATCTGAGAACGTGAACTTGACGTAGTGTTGTACGGTGATGCCACACGAATCGAAACACTGGGTGCCGCTGCAAGTTTGGTGGGATGGGCCAAGTGGGGGATGCCTACTAATGGAGAAGAATCGTCCGGTGGGATGGGCCAAGTGGGGGATGCCTACTAATGGAGAAGAATCGTCCGTTGTCGGGCGTTGCAAGGTGGTCGACGTTGGGGGAACTTCATCCATTACCCCAATCGTTGCTGTCGCAGCGACATTAGTGACTGGGCACTGAAGGACTGTCGTCACGATAAATGTGTTGGTTTCCACAACTATCTTTTGTTGCTTTGAAAATGGCAGGAGAATCAAGGCGGCAGCTCCTAACCATTCTGAGAAGAGTGGGTTAGCGATTAAACTCTTGCTTGAGAATGTGTTCTCCATGTCTGACGTCCAAAAGTCTGAGCGGGTCGATAGGAGTGCTAGTAACAGTGTCGCTTCTTGGGGGACGGCTTGACTGCTGGTGGAACTACACCTGATTCCAGCCGACGCTGGGGAGACATGACTGCTGCTGACGGTTTGACGTTGCGGCGACGAGTGGTGAGCGTTGTCGCCGTGGCGCTCTCCTTTGGCGACTGGTGAGCCATGAACAGCCGCAGCACTTCGAGCTGAGCTTCGCCCGCTGATTGCGTGGGAGCCACGGCCGACTTGCCAGCGTTCTCGTTGGAGTGGTGTCGCTTTCCGTTTTTGGTGCACATGGTGACCATCGTTCAGCTCGTCTTCCAATTTTACGACGGCTGCGGTATCCGCTAGCCTCAGCAGCGACTCTCGCACAATGCTTTTTCCAAGTGCCAAAGGAATGTGAACGCGTTCTTGAAACAGCACAATGCACAAAGTAAGGAATCGGGCAGACAGCTGACCACTAGCAAGGGTGTGCTCATCATGCCGACCAGAGGTGCATGAGATCCAATCCGCTAAGTACGACATCAGTGGCAGCGGTCCCTCCATGGTGCCATTTGCATCCCCACAAGGTGATTGAAACAGTGCTGCATGGGATGAGTAGATATGTTCAAGGAGCAACCCAATCTCATCATAATGATGTTCCATGTCTCTTCCAAGGCACGATAAAAGCTGTTCCAACAGGCTCATCGACATCGACCCACTGAGCCATTGATGGAATTCCAGAAGCGCTTCGTGTTTGAAGTTCCTTTCATCATATCTGTCCCCTCCTCTCCCGCCATCAAGGCAATCCCAGCGACGCAACAGAAACTCAAGCAGACCAGTATCCCGTACGGCCGCTAGCACAGCCGAAGTGCGTGTGCGTTGTTGTGCAGCATCAGCCTTGGAAGGAACGCTGCCGCCATTGGCTGCGGTGCTGCGAAAGCACGAGCATCCTCCCAACATTTCAGATAGCGGCCTCGTGGTTGTGTCGATATCTCCAGCCGGTGCTTCAGTGCTAGTAGTGTTCACGCAGCATAGCGATGGAGCAAGCTCCCAGTGGCTCGCGTCACGACAGCCCAACGCTACGCGCAGGGAGCAGAATAAAACCCACAGTAAATGGAAGCGAGCCACGCTCTCTTCGTCATGTGCGTCTAGCATTGCACGCATCGCCTGCTCATCACAATCCAGAGGAGCTGCGTGGATCCGCTCTGTCAATGAATGCGTGGCTTCTTCCTGCAAGCCTACAAGCTTTTGAATCAGCCGGCACGCAGATTCGAGCACATCGAGCACACGCAGATCAGTTGAGGCACAGAATGCCTTGTACTGTTGCGACGGTTGTTGAGCAGGGGTTGGAGACACTGTTCGCCGAGTTGGATCAGCATGTCGACGATGCTGCGAAAAGCGTGACGGGGCCGTTGACGGAGCCGTCGTGTCCTCGCCGTTGCTGGCATCAAACAACGATGCGGCAGCAGGACTTGTAATGAGTTGCGTGCACAGCAGCCACGTAAGCACCGCATCCACCTGAACTGAAATCGTAGTCATTGCCGGCGCACCTCCAGAAGCGATTGATTCGTCGGCATCGTCACCTGTGATCGTAGTCATCAACTCTGAGAGCATATTGCTTTTGATCAACTCTAGCAGAATCGTCTTGGCAGCATCTAGCTTGCGACGCATAGGCAATATGTTGATCGAAGCATACGCAGAATTCGAGCCTGGCGTCGCCGATGTGGATGAACTGTCAACCGGCTGCGTTGCGGATGCAGCAGGAAGAAAGCGGACTGTATCATCGCCTGCCAAGTAGGGAATCACTGCAGTTGTAGCATCGACCGAGTCACTGCTACTCGCTAGCAAGTGTTCTACATCAAGAACAGTTGAGCGCAGTCGAGAGAGCAACAAGACAATTGGCTTCGGGGCATCTTCCAAATTCTTGCTGGGCGTCAAAAGCACTGCATCTGTGCGCAGATGTCCGTCAAGTGGCTGGGAGCGTTGGTGTTGAGTGTTGCTGGGCTTGGTGCCAGGTGCTACAGTATCCTCCAACGCAACAGGCTCGCAATCGTTTTCATGATTCATAGAACGGAACGATACGTTTATTCTGAGCACACAACAAAAAAAGAGGGCACTCTTGACGACGACTTGCGCCAAAAAAGAATAGAAAAGAAAACACATCGAATGGATGTGCCATTTTTGTTGCACTTGCAGTCTCACCCCCAAACTGCGGTAGGAAGAAAAAGTATCTCCGCAAATAGCTTCAAAACAAGAAAAGAAGTTGCGAAAAGGGTGAAAGGAGTGTGATTTTAAGTGGGATAAAGTTGCGGACAAAAAGGAGTGTGCTTTTAAACAAAGAGCCGTGTTATTTGGTTTTACTTTTTTTTGTTGACAGCAGCTCTCGCTAACACATTTTGTCCTTCAAGCCTTGAAATTTTCCGATTATCACATCAGCATCACCCTTTTCATCTACTCCTCAACTTCACAACGTCAGACAGTGTCATCAGATTTTTTTTTTTGTTAATGTGTACGAATTAACATGGGAGAGAGAGAATTTCAGTTCTGTATTTTTGAATGCTTTTTTTTTTTTTCTCGCTCTCGTTTGACATGTTGATCTGGGTGGTGATTTTTTGGTGTCTTGTGTTCGATTCATTGCGTTTTCGGTTCGTTTGATTAAGTGACGTCAGTCATTTTACAGCACAGCCACAGCAGCAAGAGAAACCAAACCTTCATCAGGTGGGTTTTTTTTTTTTTACGACGCTGGTGCGCCGCGGCTGTTGATCGTTGTGGGCCACGCAAACTCTTTGCGTGCTGCTGCTGCCACAAAAGCAAGGAACGGCGGTGACGGGTCCACGGGCGTCGTGATAAATTCGGGGTGGTATTGAACCGCAAGGAAAAAGCGATTCTTAGGAATTTCAATCGCCTCCACACGATTCAACGGTCCCAACGACGCATCGCTCACTCCGGAGAACCTCACACCAACGTCCTTAAGGCGCTGGAAGTACTCCATGTTGAATTCGTAACGATGGCGGTGGCGCTCCAAGACATGATCCGCACCTCCGTAGATTTTGGTCATGATGCTGTCCTTCTCGATCAGGTGCACCTCACGCAGACCAAGGTGCATGTTGGCACCCATCTGGGTCTTGTCGCAGTCCATAATGCGCACCACTGGATTCGTGGTGGTGGGGTTGAACTCAGCGCTGTTGGCGTCGGCGTGACCGAGGAGGTTGCGCGCAAGTTCAATCAGGGCCACTTGCATGCCAAGGCACACACCAAAGTAGGGAATGTCATTTTCTCGTGCAAGCTTCGCGGCGGCAACCTTTCCGTCGATGCCGCGAACACCAAAGCCACCCGCAACAAAAATACCATCGCACTTCAAGAGCAAAGCGGTGGCCTCAGGGGCATCTTTGCCCTCAAGCATCTCCGAGTCGACGTAGACAATATCCAACCGCACTTCCAACGCAATGCAGCAGTGCTCGAAGGTCTGGAGCACAGAGAAGTAGGCATCGGAGCCGCCACTGACGTACTTGCCTACAAAACCAATGCGCACCACTTTGTTTTGAGGATTTTGCAGAATGTTGGCAAACTTGGCAAATGTGTTTACGTCGGGGATCGTCACGGACGCGTCCAGAGCGGGCATCCCGGCGGAGCGGTCAAGACGAAGCTTGTGCAACACACGATCGACCATCCCTTGGCGGTGGAACTCGACTGGGACTTGGTACATGGACGGGACGTTGTGTGCACCAATGATATCCTTCTCCTGAATACCGCATTGCTGGCTTAACTTCTTGCGGCAGTCCGGGGCGAGCACGTGTTCTGATCGGCACACCAAGAAATCCGCCATAAGGCCGGAGGAGAGGAGCGTGCGGCAAGAGTGCTGCGAGGGCTTTGTTTTCTGGCCGCCTCCCATCACAGGCAGGTACGTACAGTGGATAAGACAGAAGTCCTCCGGGGGGATCATAAAGCGCAGCGTGCGGAGTGCCTCTACGAACGGGGCGGACTCTAAGTCACCCACAGTGCCACCCAGCTCAATCATGCATACTTGGGGCTTGAGTCCGCTTCCATCGACGGGGATCTGGGACACACGGAGAATGTGCTCGACCACCTCGTTGGTGAAATGGGGGACAACCTGAACAGTCTTGCCGAGGTATTTGCCTTGGCGCTCCCGTTGGATCAGCGTGTTGTAGACCTTCCCTGTGGTGATATTGTGGTCTCGCCTGAGATGGACCGACAACCAGCGCTCGTAATTGCCAAGGTCCAAGTCGACTTCGCCGCCATCTTGCAGTACGTAGACCTCACCGTGCTCGAAGGGGCTCATCAGTCCCGCATCGACATTGACGTATGGATCAATTTTAATGCTGGACACGCGGAATCCCTCAGATCTCAAGAGCGCGCCAACCGAGGAGGTCGTAACACCTTTTCCCAGCGAGCTGCACACGCCACCAGTCACAAGAATGAACTTGGTGCGGGCTTCGACGGCTGCATCAGCAGGCCTCAGCATGGGTGAGGGCAAGTAGTAGCTGTTACCGGTGCGAATTGTCATCGTAGAGATATTGGGATAGTGAGAAGTGCTCATTGTGGTGCGTTGATAAAGATGTTTGAAGCTGTGTTCTTTTTTGCGGAGGGAGAGACTGCAGGGATAGTGTTGTTGTTGTTGGAGTGTGACGTCCTTTTTCGTTTGGTTCGTATCGCTTTCTTCCTGGGGGGAAAAAAAAAAGCTTTGCAATAAAAACAAATGACGAAAGCTGGACCAACTTATCACACAGCTCCGATACTCTCAACCACCCTCAGTGATGACACCTCATCAAATAAATCACATGTTCGTACACGCTACAATGCAAACAAACACCATCGGGGGACAAGCACACTCTGAAGACCATGCGACAATAGCACGGCAGTGGTGCCAAACACCCACACACAAAAAAAAAACATGGTGGTTTCTTTAATGTGTGACGGTTGCAGATGAGGAGGTGGCTGTGCGATGCTTTACGGCCTCCACAAAACCTTCCCGCTCATTCCCTCCAGCACGGGGATAGCTTGCGATATCCGTCCTCGTCCGCGCCGCTGAAAACTTTCCACCTGCAGACGTCATACGTTCGCGGTACGGGTAATATTCCGCGAGAGATTCATATGGAGCTTGATCGATGAGGGCTCTCTCCATCCAAGTCAAGCCGCCACTGGCATGAACCGACTCACGCGGCGGCACTCGGCTGCTGGTATCGTTGGGGGAGGCGGCTCTCGCCAACAAATCCTCTGAGGTGGACAATTGCGGCTTGCCCCAGGTATCTTCCAACAACGTTTCATTGGTGTACGCGACGATGTCACTGTCATGAAACCCGTGGTTAGAGTCATACACCGGGAGAGGGAGGCTGCGGTCCGCCTTTCCAGTCATGTCGTCCTTTCTGCGAACCTCTTCCCGCATGATCCACTCAAACAGTACAGCAGGATCGGCGATGTTTCCAAAGTCGTCGAATAGCTTCGACCGTTGCACCTGAGGGAGGAGGTGCCTCCCGCTGCCTAAAGTGGAGGCGATGGCCTGGTACAAACTTTGCATCTGTGGATCCTCGATGCACTGGCTCGTGCGCAGCTGCAGCAACTCCCTTGTCATTTTGGCAAGGTCTGCAGGGGCTGGATACTGGCCCCAGGCATGGGTTGTGTCGATCACGTTGTAGAAACTTGATACAGGCTCATTCGCACGAGGTGGAATGAAGGAAGCGACGCGCACGTTGTCAGCTGGGGCAACAGCTTGCCCAAGATCTGATAATGAGTTCATGATCTTTGCGACGTCGATAGTGTCGAAGGCAACAGAAGTAGTTTCAGATGGTGGGGTGGGTACTTGAGTCGTTGTCTCGTTAGCAGCATTGTCTTCTTTATTTTGTACACTTTCCTCTTGAGATGGTTCGCACGTAGCAGCCACAGGCGGCGAACAAATTGGTTCATTGATTGGCAGCAATGTAGAAGAGGGATGCTCATCGTGAACGTCTGTTCCCAGAGCAGGGCTGGCTGCCTCGACTATCGACGATGCATCGCGTAAAGGCTCACTCTTTACGTTCTCGTTCGACGCAGGCTGTACGCACTCCGCTAGCATTGACACGTGTGTATGTCTGTCCTATAGAAGTGGAGAAATGCGACATTCAAGTGCGTTCACAGCAACTCAATCAACACAAACTGTTTCTTTTTTTTTGTTTTGTTAGCACTCAACTCGGCACAACGAAAAAAAAAACTGTTACCACCTACCCTGTGCGTGTCACGACGCTCAAGCAGCAGCAGGGGTTGCCGCCGAACGGAACCACGTGCTGCCATATCGCGCCTTCATATCCTCCAACCCTTTTCGAATGAGACGAGTGGCATCGCCTTCCTCTGCTGCTGCCGCTGCAGACCCTTCGCGTTCATGTTGCGCAAAGGCCTCCAGTGCACTACGTTGACGGCCAGTCAGCGTCGATGCGGTCGGTATCACAACAACCAGGTGAACCTTGAGGCTACCGTCAAGCTGTGAGGTGGTGGCTGCAGTGCGAGGCACACCAGCACCCTGCACCGTCACAATCTCACCACTGCGCACATTCGGCGGAATCTGCACTTGAGTTGGTCCTTTCAGCGAGGGAACCGTAATAAAGCCTCCGAGTAGTGCGGTGCTGAGTGGGATAGGAATCACCACGTGCAGATCATCTTCAATGCGCCTGAACACACGATGCTCCTCTATCACCAGCGACACCTTCAAGTCGCCAACAGGACCTCCGCGTTGGCCATGGTTTCCTTTTCCGTGGATGACATGGACGTCCGCAGCGCACGCACCGGGTTTGATCACAACGGGGACTCGCTCGCTGCGAGATGCTGTGCCGGTACCTCGGCAGCCCCCACAAAGTGCAGGTGCGTGGCGACCGTCACCGGCGCAATGAGAGCATTCCTTCTCCACAAGGTAGGTACCGCTAGGGAGAGTAACCTTCCCTGCACCATGGCACATAGGACACGGTGGCCGCTTACCGCTCTTGGCTTCTTTTCTTCCAGACCCCAGGCACGGCCGGCAGCGCAAGGATCGATCGAATACAATCACTTTCTCGCACCCAAAAATGCTTTCATCAAACGACAAGTGCAGCGTAAAGGAAACATCTGCACCTCGCTTTGGCTCGGTCGTGGCAGCTCGTGCGGCAGAGGCTGAAATTGGGCGGTGCACATCCTGCGCCGCCCGAGATGACGCACCGCCTTCAGTCGCATTTTTCATCGCATCGCCAGTAATATCGCCAAATGTTCGCGCGCCTTCGCGTGCCCTCTCACTGAAATCAAACGATTGATGTTCTGGGTTGTAATTGGCACCCTGCTCTCCACCTTCAATCAACACGTGCAAGTTAGCGTCGATGGAGGAGCTATTGTGAGATGCGTACTGCAGCGCAACACGGTCAGACGAAGAAAGCATGTCATAGGCACGCAGGAGCCCCTCAAGCTTTTTTGCATCGCCATCGGAGGTGGAAGGCGACAGTTTCCTCGCTTCACGAACTAAGCCCAGCCTCAATTCCTCGGGACTTCGTTCCATCGCATGGAAGATAGACTCGTTCTTAAAGCCAAGAATTTCCCATGGTGTTTTTGTGTGAACATCCTTTCCCCGCTCAATGGTTTGGAAATGCCTTGCTGAAGCTGAGGATAAACGAGCACATTGGGTTGCCCCGCGACGAGACCAAGTCCTCATTGTTTTTGTTTTTTTTGGAGGGGTGAACCAACCCCTTTTCCAGCTCATGAGAAAACAACGAAGAGGGCAAAGAAAACATCACACAGCAAACGAGCTCTAACGCATCGATCAAATATGTTATTAACACAAGGTCGTAGAGCGGAAAATTCACACACACACACACAAACGCAATACTCACACTTGCGCTACAAGGACGAGTAGCCCACCACCATTTTTAACATGGACAGACGCAGATAGTAGTCCACCACTATGCGCAATGTGAGCACAACCAGAAGCGAAACCAAAACGTGTGTTACTGATCTTCGTCACTGTGATATTCACCAGCTTCTCCAAATTCATATTCAAAGCCAGCAGCGTCAAAGTCAACAACTTCTTCATCACCCTCTGCCGCACCGCCAAAGAGCTCCCAATCTGCGTTGCGAATTGTACTATCCCACAGCTGACGGCCTGTGAGCTTCGATACCGTATCTTTGTACGTCCTCTTTGCCTCTTCCGCTCTTCTCGCATGCTTCTCATCCATGTGCTTGATTCGCCACTCCTCAAACAAATCTCGCGTGATGGCATTTCCCATGCGGATCGTTGGGTCTATCACCGGAGCACTACCTGCGTTAGCCGCAGCAGAGATCGCCTCTCCTCGTTTGTTCAGTTGAAGTTTGTCATGCTCCTCGACGACACTTGTCAGCCACTCTTGGCTACGTTGCAGCATCAACGCCGCCACGTGCATACCCATGTTCTGCTGTGCCATGGAGTCTAGCTCTTCTTTCAATTGGTGCACAGGAAACCTTCGATCTTTGGAGATATTCTCCACAGTAAGAGTTGGGCAACCCTCCTCAGGGTAGGACTTATCGGAATACGTGATGATCGTCCGCAACTCTTGTGGGTCCTCTGGCGTTGCGCTAAACGTCACGGCAAACGAAGGAGGGTCAGCAGAGACGAAGGTGTAGTGATCAGGATACATGCCTTCGATCATGTCCACCTCCATCTGCTGCATCTCGGTCGCAACGGGCATGGGGGGAAAAATAATGCTGTGTTGCTTACCTTTGCGACTCCTTCCGCGTGTATTTTAAAGAAAAAAAAAAAAAAGAATGGCATCAAACCTCAGGTACGCACGGAAAACGCAACACAAAAAAAAATTGCGTCAAAATTCCAAGATAAGTGAATGAAACGATCCGAAATAAGCCACGCACAACACACACGCAAAATGGTTTTGTTCGTTTTCACGCATCGGTTTCGTATGGCATTGCCTTAACGCAACGAAACGATGTAGTCTTTTGTGAGCAACGAAAGTTGTCCGAATATCCATGAGCTGGCTAAGCGTTACCGCAGCCTGGAAAAAAAATTAGCGAATCAGCAGTAGAAAAAAAAAAAGTAACCGACGCGCACAAATTGGAACACGCAGGTCAATTCTGCTTACAACAAAAACAAAACCGATTTGCCTCTTATTGAGCGGAATACTGAAACAGCTGCAACCATGAAAGCATCATTGGTTCAGGAGCTGCCCCAGACCAGTAGCCAAGGAAGTCGTACAGGACTCCTTGCTGGTATGCGCGAAGTTCGTTCAAGACAGCCTCGGTGAGCAAGTACTGTTGTGAACTTGTCCACGCTTGGGAGATCAGACCACCACGACCTGCACGGTAGTCGTACAGATTCGCCGTCGTCGTCCCTAGGGTCCCTCCTTCGTACAAAATAAAATCCGGGATGCCTGTTTCGACGCACTCCTGGACAGTGCACTGTATCACCACGCCTTGGGCGTAGTACGCGTACTGCTCTGTTCCGTTAAATGGCGTCATTTGCATAAATGTCACAGGAGATAGAATCGCAGTCTGTGACGCGGGGTCGCGTAGCAGCGGGGCGCCCTTCGACGTCTTGTTGAACAGCACGCGGTAGAACAGCGCC